>JAQMCW010000034.1:20403574-20423404 GCA_030068335.1 Chrysichthys cranchii
TGTGTGTGTGTGTGTGTGTGTGTGTGTGTGTGTGTATATATATATGTATGTGTACTCCATTTCTATTAAAATACACCTTCAAAATCCTACATAGTGGACCTTCAAGTAGCACTCACACCAGACATTTGTTCTTACTGTTGCTTGGATCACGTGGAAAAATAAAATAATAAATAAAATGCTTAGGGTATTTGTGATGGTTACATTTTCAAGTTTATATTCTGCCTGGTAGGATTTTTCTTGTTCGCAGGGTTGGCACCACTGGTTTTCATCACAACCCACACACATAAACACCTCAGCACAAATCGACTTCCCTTGGTATGTGCAGTGAGTAGTCAACATGAGCAACATTGATTTAGGCCAAGTTGTGGTTTCTGTGAATTCTTGTACTTCACATAGACTTTACCTAGGTGAACTTTGACCTGTGAATTCGTAAGCATCAGACCAAGAAGGTGACTTGGGGTATTTCTGTTCCGTGAAAGGGAGCTGCTTATTACTAAAATTTTTGTTTTTTTTTTTTCCACTGACATACGCTGTGGTGATGCAATTCCATTTTTCTCTCTGTCTGCTAGGATTTTCTTGTTAGCAATGTTGGAACCTCAGGAATAACACTTTTAACAGTAGATATTGTCTCGAAGCAGCTTTCAGCAATCCCGACGTAGGTTTCGATCCTTAATGAGGTGGCCAGAGACAACTGTGACAAGGAAAAACTCCCTGAGACTACATCAGGAAGATAACGTGAAAGGAACCAGACATAAAAGGGACCTCATCTTCTTTGGGGTGAAACCATATAATGAAAATTTTAAATCATTGCACTTCCAGAACTGTATATTTAGTAAAACTGTACTGTGTGTGTTTCAAATAATGTTCAGTATGACCAGCATAGTCTATGATTACAGCAGCAGTTCTCAGGTACAAGTCTAGAGTATCCTGGTGGGATTATTGACTGGTAAACGGGTGAAAGCTTGACATTAAAGGTCTTCTGTGTAGGATTTTGAGCATATCTGTTAGCAGTAACGAACTATATATTCCATAATATGTTTATAGAATTCCTAAATGTTTTTTTTATTAGTGTATAATTATCTATAATTATGGGGTGTTGAATGTTGCGATGGAGGAGAGCGCGTGCGTGCGGAGGGTAGAATGTTGCAATGGAGGAGAGCGTGTGTGTGCGGGGGGGGCGGCAAAATGTTGCTATGGAAGAGAGCGGCACGACCCGGTGGTTGGGGACCCCTGCTCTAGAGAGTGCCTTCTGCGTTGCGTGTTTTTACAAGTGGCAGCTTGAAATCGGGAAGGGCGCTCCAGTAGGATGACAATGAAGAAAGGAAGAAGTAATAAGAGGAATTGGTGTTTGCTGGTGGTGGCTAACAACTTTGAGATCCCAAATTTAAAAGAAAAAACAAAACCTGGGGCTCATACTTATTATTAACACAAAAATTTCAAGACCGTGTGAATGTAAGTAGTTAGAAGTACGCTATGAGTAGCTGACAGCCACTGTATGTTCTAATACATCCATGGAAAGAGATTTCGTTCGTGTCGTTGATTCTTACATAGTGGACCTTTAATTGTTTATGGAAAATGAAGAATCCAGTATCGAAACATCAAAATCGGTAACAGTAAAATATATTACAGATATAAAAAAAAAATCTGTGCACCACTAAGTCGTCAGATTTGCCAAACCTGGAAAGACAATAGCATCTGCTGTTATTCCATCTATTGTGGAGGCTTTAGAGGGAGTAAGTAAATATCAGCATGCCCGAGACCGATGATTCACATTCACAGACAGCGGGAAGCGTTTTATAGTCATAGAAAGGTCGGTGTTCAGAATAGCAGTTCAGTATACTATTAAGTACGTATTGTACTGTAAAAGGGTTATACTGTAATAATCTTTTTAACTAAAATGTTGTGAGCACAACATGCCTAAATCCAAGTGTGTTTTGGTTTTTAGAAACATGAGAAAAGATGTAGGGAGCTGATGAAACATTGATTATTTTCGGCTGCCAAACTTGTCCTGAACCTTTTTATGAATGCAGTTCTGACTCTCTTTACCCAGAGGCTCAGCTGTCAGCAGTGGACAATCTCATCAACTCTATGATGCTGGTGGAGGAGGGTGAAGATGGAACGATGGAGGACATATTCAAAGTCAATAAAATCCCCAACCCACAGTTTCAGAGACTCTTCCAGGTAAGAGATGCGTACAGCTTATTTAAACGCTCGGTTTGTGCAGGGTATTGCCTGAAATCAGCCAGAGGGCAGAGCGGAAAACTGCTGCGCTTGTGGTTAGTCTTGAATATTTTGTAATTTTTTTTAGGGCTGTTTTTGTGACCACAGCATGATCCATATTACTGGCTCCATGTATTTAGTTTAGCCCAAAGATACAATTGGTGATCTATCTGTGGGGAGAAAATTGAGCCATAACCTTCAAAGAATGAACGGCATGAACTTGAATTTGTTTTGGTAATCTTTAATTTATGGCCACGGAATTTGATGGAGACTCGGAATGGCTTTGGATAGTCAGTCACGTACTCTGCTTTAAAGCAGACTCGAATCTCATTTAAAGAACTTCATCTCAATTCAGTTCAGATCGCTTTGATTTATATACCACTTTTAACCATAGATATTGCCACAAAGCGGCTTGACCAAAAGTCAGATGTTGATTTATTTTCATTAATAAACAAGCCAGAGGCAACAGTGGGAGCAAAAAAAAAAAAAAACCTCCTGAGATGACATGAGGCAGAACATTTGAGAGGACCCACCCAGAGTGTGGGACTATAAATCTTTCTCTTCTCAAGTTGTCTACTGTAATGGCAGGGTGTTGAAAGGAGTATAAGTAAATTGTGATTAAGAGTCCTGGAATAAGCAAAGGAACGTCTTTATGAATACAGCAGCATCTCTTAGGTACAAGTCTACAGTATCCAGGTATGAGCTCGTCTACTGAACGCTGGGAAATTGCCAGGTATTTACGTATTTCATGTGATTTTATGATGCTCATTATGGCAACACGGTGCGAAGTGGCGGACCTTTAGAATTCAACAGCTGTCATGTGTCTAGTGTTTACAGTGATTTGTTTTGATAACTGAACACCTGGATTAAAAAGTTTGAACATGTTTTTGTCATCCATCATAACCTTGAGCTGGTACATCCATTGGCCACACTGCAACAAGATTATACATGGGGCTGTTTAGGTTTACCAATGTAATAGATTTTTTTTTTACTGCAGTGCCTACACCATCGTGGTGTGAACCCAGATGCACCCCTACCCCCCATGGAGCCATGGCTTAAGCGGATGCTGGAGCGGCCCCAGGCTGTGTCTGCCTGCTGCCGTGTACCTTTGCAGGAGATGAAGAAACTCTTCCCCCTGAAGGAGGTGGTGCAAAAGAAGGGTCAGAAGACCAGTGCAGATGTGTTTGGGAATAGGTAAAATAAAGAAATAAATAAGTAAAAAAATAAATAATTAAATCTGTGGTCAGCAAGAAAGTAGGGATTTGTGGGGGACTGCGGAAGACGAGTTGCATTGCTAAGCACTTATAGCATAGGATCAATAACTATGACTCCACTCTGAAAAGCCTTATTAGTCTAAGGACTAGATTTCATTTATATTCAGGGAATTTTTTTTTTGGTTTTCCATAGAAAAGCATGGAAATTCTGCATGCATGTTGTAATGTGCACCATGAATACAGTCAGAATGTCTTGTGCTTAATTTTCTTCTCTCTCTCTCTCTCTTTCTTTCTTTTTTTTTTTCCACCTAGCACCGAGGAGCCAGATGCTAAGAAGTTCAAAATGGATGAAGCGGAGAAGTTCAGCCTAGCAGAGGCTTCAGAGGGAAACATTACTTCTGTGAGAAAGCTTTGAATGAATTTCAGGATTTTAACACGTGCTTCTGAACAAAACTGACAGTATGTTTGATGTGCTACCTCCATGTATGGTTTTTACAGGTAGGTAGCGTGAATCCTGCAGAAAACTTCCGCACTTTAGTTCAAAAGAAGACCATTCCCTTTGACCAAGGTGAGATTTGAACAGGCTTTTTTTTTCTTTAAAAAAAAAGTTAAACTCATTTAAGTTCAATTAAGTAAGGAATTGTAAAATCATATATGAAGAGGCAAATGATCAGTGAGTGGTGAGATGCGACCCAGTGCGAAGTGTAGTTATTATTCCCACCTGGAATTTGATTATTTTCCACTAACCGCACGTCCCAATGACTTTTCTTCCTCTTTTATTGCAGCATTTTGTCAAAGAGTAACATTTATTGGTTAAAAGAGTGGCGCATCGTGCAATTTATCCATTCATATCCATTTTTTAAAGTTAAATAAAATGAAAACTAAAAGACGTTCAAATCACATAAGCCAATATTTTACTCACAACAGAACATAGATAACGTAGCAAATGTTCAAATTGGGAAATCGTACACCTTTTATCCACTAAATGAGCACATTTCAAATTTGATGCCTGCTACAGGGGCAACAAATGGCTGAAAAAGAAAGTTTAAGAAGGTTAAGCATAAGGCTTTTGAACTTGCATAAAAGCATCTGGACTTTTACAGGATTCCATTCCTTCCATTGGAAGTTTTTTTTTAAGGTTTCCCAAAACTGAAGAACAAGGTTTTATTGACTAAAATCAAAGTTTGTAAACCAGCCAAGGTGAACAGCATTTGCCCCCGAGGTTGAAAGCATGTTAGTACCTTTTGCTCACTAACATTGTGTAGTCAAGCTTCATGACTTTGTTTGAAAACGCTTCTATGCTCTTGTGTCTTCTGAACGTGAAGTTGATTTCCCATCATTCAAATATTGTGAACATGTATTTTCAATCCAGCAAACATTCATCCGAGGGTGTGTTAGTCTACCATTTAGTTTAGTTTTTAATAATATATGTCTCATTCAACAGCTATTTGAAATTAGACATTATTTTTTTCCACCCTGTCTTAAAGTTCTTGCTTAGATTTGTCGGACAAATGTACAGAATATATCGTTTTTTAACATTTGGGATGTTCTTTTGATTGGAGGACCTGCAAGCAACCAGTCCTTAGATACAGTAATAGGTTTGGCTCTGGAGCGTTGCAATTAATAATATTAATTCATTGGGTAATATTTCCGAATGATCCTCAACGTTCTTCCTCTTCCATTTAGTGTTACACCCACTCAGTCAGAAACAAGCATTTGTAGCACTGCTCAGCAAAGAGCACTTTGGTACACCATTGACGAATTACTCCAATGACTCTGGTGTTTCCATCGATGGTGTTAGTCATCTGCAGAAACGTGACTCACAGCCGATCAGGTTCATAGTCCTGTTGAAATAATCGCTTTTGTCACCTTTGTCATAGCTGTGCAACGTTTCTGCGCACCCACGATTTACTGTCCCACTGACTTGTTTTGTTTTTCGGTCCTTCCAACAGCATGCGAGCAGCTCACCCACAGGATGGAGCAGTTGCTGGGCAACAGGAGCACCGACTATTACATGAAGACCATCGCGTGCGTCCAGGCCTTTAGGGAGCAGTCCATTAAGGTGAATGCTCAATCAAGGCTCAATATTCAGCTAGGGTTCACTTTACAATCGATACCGTCAGTCTGTAGTTTCTCGAGCGGGCTAACAGAGTTACCCTTGCTAAGTGTGTGTGTCATATTTAGACTGACGTCCCCACTGGACACATCTGGAGTGTTTACTGTCTTGCGTCATTCATGCTCTTATCAGTCAGGTGAGGGGGAAGGTAATCGTCAGTCGCTTCGGCGAATGAAATTTTAAGTGTCCTCAGTACACTGCAAGCATCGACGGTTACAAACAGCAGATGAGTCGCTTCTGATGAGTCACAAGAATTCTCATTTCGAGTGCACGGAACACCTGTTGAGTCTTCTGACAAAGCACTCGTGGGCATTTTAGGCATTTGTTTACAGAGCTGTGTAAATGACTGTGCACTGTAATGTACTAATACGTGTTAATCCCAGATAATACTCATTATCAGAGCACTTCAGTGTAATTAGAGGGTCTTTTTTTAAATCGTAGAGGTCTGATAGGATATACGATACTTGAGAGGGTCTGATGCATCTAAAATGACTTTTTTTTAATAATTGAAACATAATTCCTGTATTATTTTTCTTTAGAAACACTCAGAGCTTTATTTTGAACTGGTGACTTAAGTTCAAAAGGTGCATGAATAGATATGTGATGTTACCTGATTATATAGTAAGGTTGGGTATTGATCTGTATGTGCCCTGATTTGATTTGATTCAATTCAGATTCATAAGCTAATGAGTCGAATCTGATTCAATATCGGTTCATGGGAATGCGAAGTGATATGCTATAAAACAAGTTTCCATATTTGGAAAGATGTCTAAAAAGCTCTTTCAAGCTCTTTCCAGGAATCCATAGAGGCTCCATATGTCAGCTTTCATGTGGGAAGGCGATAGTAGGGAGCTCGTGTTAGCAATGGTGAACACACTGAGGTTTTCTTCTACGCGGTTGCTGGTCGCTAAATGTTAAAAGTTAACCGAGACCGACATTTAAATGGGGGAGCAGTTAAATGGCTGTAATACTAAGAGCATGTCTGTCTGGCTCTGTTTATTCATAGAGGAAATGGACCTAGAAAAACCGTTCTCCTCAAAGAAAAAGAAACGCATATTAACCTATAAATTTTAAAGACCGATATTGAATCCGACGAATGAAAAAATTGTTTTTTAATAATTAATAAAAAGATATTTTACACGCACGCATGCACACACACACACACACACACGTATATGCACATAATTGATTTGTGAGAAATGGACCGGCTGAAGTGCCTTATAAACATCAAAAACCTTTTCCAGGTATCAAATGCGGACCTTTTCAACAGCTACATGCAGTCTCTTAAGAGCAGCATTCCGGACAAGAATCTTCAGGAATTCTGGGATCTGCTCGTTGCAGGTGAGTGTGCATATATGGTTGGGTTTTTTTTTTTTTGGAGGAAGCCATCATCAGCCATCATCCTGAGTGACTCAGACTTCTTTGTGCAGATTCTGTAACACTGATCAGCAAGGATGAAGTGGAGAGCAGCACAGTATCTAAGCAAGAGGCAAACCAGGTAATTTAAATGCACAGGCAATTTCATGGTATTTGTTTGACAGTCCTTCAGCCAGCTTGTGTAATTTAGTGAGCACATAACATTCTGTTTTTCTTTCAAGACAATGAAAAGAAACTGGTTTAATGTGCATGGCTGTTGTGATGTAGATTTATGCCTTGTGTATGTTTAACCCTAACCAAAAAGAAACCCCTCTCTCTAAAAACACTTTTAATCCTAGTTTTTGACGATTGAAGAGAAGGAGGAAGTGGCAGCTGTTCCTTCCCACGAGGACGCAGGAGACGTGGATGATTTGGTAAGTGCCCTCGTTGATGCTAAATGAATCGGAGCTGATTGTTGCGAGGAACCTTTTTTGTATTTACGCTTGGCTAATCCCACTGCGTGTTGTATTTCTTTTCACACAGCTGGACATGATGTGAGCCTGGACTGGGCTTCAATGTTGCCTTCGTTCCTTTCCACCGTTCCTGAGGTCACAGTAATGTTTGCACTGTTTTTTGTTTTTTTTTTTGTTTTGTTTTGTTTTTTTGTCAGGAAGAAAACCATAATTAAAAGTTTTAAAAAATACCTGCTCTGTTTAAAGGTGTGATCACTCATTTGTGGCTTCATTCCCACACAGCAATCAGGATTTAATTTTGTTACTTTCCTTATCTACTTTCCTTATCTCCTAACAATTTGCTCTATTGGTCAGTTCGCTCCACATGTCTGAAATGCAGGAGCTAAAGCAGTACTGGGGCAAATGCCTTCTCTCAGAGGATTTCACACACAAGACAATGTTAACTGACCACTACCAAGCCTTATTGTTAGCCCTGAAAGGTTTTTGGACAATTTATTTTTACTTTCCTCTGTTTCATTGTACAATTGTGAACACTGATTTCCTACTTTGGATGTTGCATGTATATTCTGCTGTAATTTTTCCCTTTCTACAGACCAATACATTTTGTAACCGACAGTTACGACTTGATTACAATTATGTTATTGTTAAGAATGGATGAAAGCTGATGTTGATTTCGAATTTGATCAGCGCTGTGAAGCTCGCTGGGCGCAGTAACACTTGTTTTTAATATGCTTTGTGTCAGGATTAGATTTCAACCACATGCAGTTACACTTGTATTTGAAGATGTGTCTGGTGCTCGAGATTCAAAATAATTTTGTCAGTATGTAAATCAGAGCACTACACATCCTATATTGTTGGCCTTGTCAGTTGTCTGAAAGTGCCTGCTCACCTTACCCAGAATCCCATGCATTGTTTTTGTTTTGTTTAATTTTTCTTAATTTTGAAATTTTTTTGGAAACATGTGCCAGCTCTCTGTACAGCATCTTGTCTTCACCTACGTGTGATATGTGGAATCCTTGAACAGAATATCCTTTTTTTTAAAATTTTTTTATCCCCCTTCAAGGCTCCATGCGTGACAGACAAGACTGGTTCGGGTCTATCCCCTAAGGAATAACCATACGAAAACGGAATGGATTGGTCAAAAATACCCTCAGTTTTATGTTATAGTTTGAAGATCTATGGCTTAGGATGTCACTGGATTGTTGTGGCTTGTTTTTGGATTATCGATGGCAACTCTTTACATGGCGCAGAGGATTCTGGGACGGTTGAGGCAGCCCCTGTAATGCAGCAAAAGTCGGTTTTTATTTCCTGTTTTGTTTTGCAGGTTTTTTCCCCCCTCAATGCTGATCAAGTATACATGTTATTAAAATAAGATTAACATTACTGATATCAAAAGAAATTCTTGTAATTCCTGTAAATCTGTGTATTGTGAGGCTGAATATACACATCCTCCTGAAGTTGCTTGAGATATCGGATTCAAGTCTGTTACAATGGGTGCACTGCGTTCACACTTTTGTGTGGATAATTGTAAACGGGATCCTAGAATTTGGAGCAATTAAAATGCAAAGAATATTTGCCAAGCTTGCATGCATTTTTAGAAACCTATTCAAGTGCTTCCTGATCTCATCAGTTTGCTTCATGTTTAAGATTTGAACAATTTATCCAGATATAACTTCACATCCGTTTCAAGGTTGGGGGGTTTCTTCTGAAACACAGAAGCCGATATCAATGATGTACATAGTCAGTCAGACATCCGTTTATAGCTACATTTATTGTCTAAACAAGTTAATTCCTTTTATGATTTATAGCAGCTATAAGCAGGCGTTTCCACACAAGCTTCTCTTCTGTTTACTCTCCATGTTCATAACACCAAAGAACTGCGGCTTGAAAAAATGCAGCTGTGATTCGATTGTAGGTAAAAGGCTGTATGGCGAGTGCTGTAGCTAATCACAGCCATGCTGATATTCAGTTCAACAGCACATGGATTGTTTTATACAACACTAAGGTAACCAATATGCTAATAAAGGGTAAGTGATCTTTTGGACACTGGCCAAATGTTCTGTTTTCCTGTTGCACCGCTAGCAGAAATACATCCCGCACTCACTTTGTAGCACGTTGGCTAGCTGCTAGCTAGCTCACATTGATTTGCACATTCTGATTAAAGGGGTTTCCTGTGAAATTGACACTGCTTCTTCTTTTACATCTTCATAGGACAAGCGTTGATATTTTAGGTCATAAGTTGTACATTGGACCCTGGGCTCACGAACGTATCAGATGGCGAATAAATTGACCTACAAACTAAATTCCAGAGCAGATTTTGTACCGACTGCGGATCAAATCCTCGATTGAGGTACAAGAAGCTGACCCACGCTTCGTGGCACAAACCTTAAGTTCCGCTCAAGCACTCGTGATGACAATGCATTTTTTTAGTTGTGTTTCTCTGCATTTTTCCTATAAGCCTTCGCTATGGGTCTCAAGAAAGTAGAAATGGTAGTGAGAGTAAGAAGCCTAAGCGTATACCAGTTGAAATAAAGAAAGAAATGATTGCAAAACATGAGAAGCGCCACCATATCCCTCCGCCACCGTCCACCTACGCCAGCAAGTACGTATCCACCATGAAGGGAACGTGCATTAAAATCATCTGTTTATTTCATTTAGTTTTGTTTTTCTATAATTAAGGTTATTTTAATTTTATTCTGTTCTATTGCCACACATAAACCCATAATACACTTTAAAAAAGCATATTTTTGAGGGCTGAAACACATTAATTGTATTTACAGTCATTTCAATGGGAAACATTGATTCGGGTCGCGAACAAATCAGTTCACGAACAGAGTTTTGGAACGAATTAAGGTCGTGGGCCAAGGGTCCATTGTATTCTTGGAAAGTATAATTTGTCATGTCTAGTGAAGATGTTGCCAACACTACCATAGGAACCATTTCAAACAAGGAAGTGGAATTATGTATGGCAAGCATCATATGACAAATATCAGCATTTCTGGAAGCACCAGTCAGATTAGTGGATCAGACTTAACTGTTGTATAGAGGACATTACTCAGCACCTTCTGACATAAGATTTGAGAATGTAATAGCTCAGTGTTGGTAAAGATTTAGGGCCATGTTGTAGGAGTGACATGATTATGACTATCAATTCTGAATAAAATTATACCTAAAAAACATATTCTGAGAACTTATTTGTCAAACTGTCTGGTGATATTGGATGAACTATATCATGACCCTCACACGCTGTGTGTTCAGCTGATGCCTGGTGGTTTGCAGTATGACATCTTGACATGAATGGATGTGTTCCTTGGCTACAATGTGCCCAGGCAGAGAGTAATCATGGAGGTGTCAGTCAGCGCTCTGTTCCTGACAGTGGCTTGTGTCTTGTTGTCTGTCCTTTGAGGATGGATGGATGCCACAATCTGTAATCCTGCTCTTGGGCTTGATTATAAACACAAACATTTCTTCATAAAGACTCACGGATCTCTTACATTGCTGTCCATAACTTACCGGTATTTTCCATGCTTTTTTTTTTTTAAGAACAAAACTGTGTGTCAGAATTATTGGTACCCCTACATTTAATACTGTACTTTATGCAAAGATATTTATACCATTGTATGCATTTAATGATCTGAGACAGCAAAAAAAGAAAGAGATATCACAAAAATAACCTTTGCTCAAATTAGGTACCTTAGGTGTCCATGTTTAATCGATTAAAACGTTTCAGGGCGGTACGGTGGTGTGGCGGTTAGCATTGTCACCTCACAGCAAGAAGGTCCTGGGTTCGATCCCTGGGATCGACCTGGGTGACTTTCTGTGTGGAGTTTGCATGTTCTCCCTGTGTCCATGTGGGCTTCCTCCGGGTACTCCAGTTTCCTCCCACAGTCCAAAGACATGCACAGAGGAGATTAAGCTAATTGGCTACTCTAAATTGCCCGTAGGTGTGAATGTCAGTGTGAATGGTTGTCTGTCTCTGTGTGTTGGCCCTGCGGTGGACTGGTGACCTGCCCAGGGTGTACCCCCGCCTCTCACCCGATGTCAGCTGGGATTGGCTCCAGCTTCCCCTGAACAGGATTAAGGGGCAGAAGATGAGGGGGGTGTAAAAAATGTAATGTTACTAAAGAACAATAATTCAAACTAAATAATTAAACATTAGCTCTTGGATCCCACAGTGTTCAACATGTGACTACATCTAAAGTTGCATCTAAAACTAAAACTAAAACTCATGAAACTGTCTTAAACAAAAGAGAGTGTTTTTTTTTCTCTTCTTATTTTGGGTTGCATTGGAAAAAAAGTTCACACATTTGCATACATTTTAGAGAATGAAAGTAAAAATAAAAAAAAACTTATGTAGCTTCTCTTGATTTGAAGAAAAAAAGGAAGCTACTTTTTCAGAGGAGAGAATGTTGGCATGATTGAGTTTAAATGTTTAAAGTCATATTATACAACACTTAGTTCCAGTCCACTAATTTGATTGGTCGAGAACCGTTCCAAGAGTGTTGATATTCATTATTACAGCACTGGGACATCTCACTTTGTGTATCGCTCCGTTCATCTGTCCTGCACATAAAATTCCTCTTTTCAGGAATATAACTTATTATGACTTAAACTATGAACAGATGAAAATGAAATGGAAATTTTTTTTCCCAGAAGCACCTGAGGAAAAAACAGGAACGAACAAATCAATGTGAGCTCACTAGCCAGATAGCTAACATGCTATAATGTACATGTGGCGTCTTCAGAGCTGAATAACTGATCAATAACAAATCATAATCTGTTGTTACTTATTACTGTTAAGTAATAAATGGTTCTTGTAGAACTGTTGTATAAAAGAGATATCATGTCCAAGGTTGTTGTATTGTACTGAATATCAGCACGCTGACGTTCATACAACAGTGCTTCCTGTCATGTGTTATTGCTTAATTTTATGATGAATAGATGAATGAAATTTTTAATTATACATTCTGAATATATTATTCGATGCACAGGTGTATTAAGTAATACTGTATCGTTACAGCCCTAATTTATTCCCGTCTTTACTAAGGGTGCCAATAAATCTGCACCTGACTGGACTGCACTCCGTCTCATTAGATTTCTTTCATTCTTTTAGCATGTGAATCTGATGTATCAAAACTGGTAAACATGTTGAACCAATTTGAGACTGTGGCTTTTCTTTAAGCTCGTTCATCCTTTTATTTTCACTGATTTAAAAATCAGTAATGCAAAATTATGCTTGTCGATTTTACCCAGAGACTGAGTTCACATTTCAATTCATTTTTCTCTGAAATGCCTTTTATCCAAACAAAACAGAATACCATCCAAGCTGAGGCTAAGAGACCTGCTCAAGAGCTCGACAGCGGCTTTTTGTCAGTCATAAGATTAAAAATTTACAGCCTTCCAGTTACAAAGCTCCAAGCGCCATACCTTCATAGCTGCACAGCTATTGACAGCAATGATGGGGTCAGATGTAGGTGAGTAGGATTTTTTTTTCCTCCATTTAATTCAGATCTCTCAGTACTCAGGCATTGATGATGGGCTTCTAGCCAGCAGGAAATGCTTAATATCCTTTGATTTGAATTTTAATTTGACAGATGGAATGGGGGAAGGTGAATCACGGTGGCGTATGAAACCATTATTTGGTGTATTTATCAAGAAAGGCTTTGGTTGGTACAAAAAAGACATGAGGAGAAAAACAAATGAAAAACACCCACATATCATTGATAATGATGAAAATGGTGTAATTAAGGTGAAGGGTAGAAAACAAAAACCTTTACTGCTGCTGCTGTTGTTCTCAGTTTTAGCTCTTTGGATAAGGTTTTTGGATTTGTCCCTTGTAATGTTCAGGACACTTGCCTGTAGATGTTTATCACCTCCTCCAGTTCACATGTTCACTAGATGACACATGAGATAAATTCGTCTGACCTACCGTCAGCTCCAGAATTCTTGGCCCCCCTGGTAGGGTGTGCAAAAAAAAAAAGTGTCTTTCTGGTTAATTAGCCTGATCACTGACAATATGAGTGGAATTATACCATTTAACTGAAGAATATTTATTATAAGAATATGATAAACCCCTTATAAGAAATATATAGTGAAGGGGCGTCTCGATTATTGACATACAAGACTTTGTGGAATCCATTTGGTAACTTCAAGGAACATCAAAATGGCCTCCTCATGTTTCTCTGTGAGGTCGTAGAACCACATGGATTTCTCCCATCTCATATATACAGTATATATATATACACATACATATGTGTGTGTGTGTGTGTGTGTGTGTGTGTATATATGTGTATATATATGTATGTATAAAATAATTTATCTTACACTGGTCATATATGGTAACTACTGCACTTGATTTGCAACATTAAACCAAAAAAAAGGAAAATTCTTGTAATATAAAGCCTTTTTAATATCCTTCAATGACACTCTAGTGTTAAAGTTTTGAATTTCCAAGTATTTCAATTAGTGCCCTATGAAGAGATGCAGAATCCTTTCCAAATCCTCAAGCGTCCTCAGTCCTCTCTGATGAACTGTCTTCTTCAGCTCACCTTAGGTTTTAAAGGGTTTATGTCTGGATACTGTACTAGGCAGGTCAAATGCTTAATTCAGCAGTCCCTGAACCATTTTTGTGTGCTTTTGGCCATGTCTTCGGAATCCTTATCCTTTTGAAAGGTCCAACACAGAGTTAGTAATCTGAGCCACAATAAAAGAACCTGTCCAAATCCTTCATGGATCTAGATCCTCTAGGTCCTCAGTTTATTCCAATGTGGTTTAGGTCATGGAGCTGGGATGGCCATTTCAAAACTTGATTCTGTGGTCCCTGAACCATGTAAATTGAATTTGGATGTATCTTTTGATCATTGATCCAATACAGTGTAAGGAATATGAAACTCCTTGCTCAGTACTGAATCTATTCGAATCATTCAGCCTAGATTCGATCTTTTAAACTCAGCCATTCAGCTCACCTTACAGGTTTTCAATGGGATTTCTGTCTCAGGAATGGAATGGCCTTGTTAAAAGCTTGATTCTGTGGTTACTGAACAATTTTTAAGCGGATTTGGACGCACCATTCGGACTGTCCTGCTGGAAGATCCACGACTCACAAACCTGTTGGAACCTTATGGCAGAGGAAGCCAGGTTTTCATTTGGAAATCTCTTGGTACTTCATGGAGCCCATGATGTCATATATCCAAACAAGTACCCCAGGACCTTTAGTTGAAAAACAGCACTGCAACATCACAGATCTGCTAAAATAAATGTATTCTATGTCACTGGATTTGTTTCTTTATTACCCCCTAAAACCCTGTATCCAAAAGTGCTGACTTGAGGTTTTAAACATTCCTGCAAGGGAACCACGAGAACCCTACAAGAAACAGATTTCCTTTCAAAAGTTACCACGGCTGCTTTATAATACGACATTTTATAATAAAAGCGATCTCCATCCAGATGAACATTTTAGCTCTGTATCAGAAATGATCTCCATCCATACTAGAACGCTTGAAAACGCACATTGCGAAAGCAGATTATCTACTCGGCAGGGGTTGCTTAGTTGCAGATTGCTTGAATAATAGCTTTCTTCCTGTGCATGTAGGCAGTTGTAACAGTATAAAATAAAGAATTTAACTGCACAATAAAACTTTTCCAGCAAAGACAATAAAGTCAGCAATTCTTACAATTCATAATCCGTGCTGTTTTCACCACCGGTAGTCGAGGCTAATGCAGGTTCTTTTTTTTACCCCGAAAAGAGTCACATGATTGGCGTGTGATGAATCAGGGAAGGATATGTTGTGACTGAAGGAAGCCCAATCAGGAAGTGACAGTGGGTGTCTGCTTCATCGTTTCCAAAACTCTACGTTTCTAGCCGTCCAGACTGAAACATTTTCGGACTAAAACAGGGCCAGCAGCATTTCCAAAAAGGCTGTTTTCTCCAGATTTGTATGGACACCAGGCCTAAACCTAGCAAAAAGTGATGAGTTTTAAAACTAAAATGGAATAGTGTGGACGCAGTCCTCGTTGAACTTCTTCTGAAAGCTATTAACCCATTGCTTTTTCTAAACATGTGACCTACCTGAAAATTAGATGGTCAGACCTGAGCAGGATAACGTCCTGCTGGAAAGAATGTTGCTTGTAAATCAGTATACCGATTTGTTGTTCAAATAGACCGATTTATGCTTGAGTCTTCGTCATTAATGAGAGAGGCTACTGCTGCCTTAAGTTACTAAAGTAATGATTCAGCATTAAACAGATAGAGGAGGAAGTGCCCTTGTACAGGAGGAGCCTCATTAAAATCAGCTTATGTTCAGATACCACACTCTGCCTGTCACAGTAACAAACCCTGAGCCAGCATAACAATATACTCATTATAGTGCACGTTGCCTCTTGGAGGACTCGAGCAAACAATGTTCCTGTCCAATCCAGAAACCGTTTAATTATATTTCATACGTTTGATGTCTTTTATGGCTTGAAATTACGTTGATACCTTTCACATAAAATCCCTGCTACTGTAGAAATATCTTTTTCCTTGCACTTTCTGTTTAAAATAGAGAAACATTAAAGTGGACAGCCAAAGAAGAGAAATTCACCCCCCCACCACCACCTCTCCATTTCAGGTTAGAGATTTGTACTGCTGCTCAGACATCTAACACATATTTTGAATGAACTCAGTTTGAAAACAGTGAAGGAACATGCTGAGATTTGAACCTTGAAAGAGAACTGGGCAGATTCTCGTCGTTCTGTTGAATACTTTATGCTTTTTTTTGGGTCGATTAATGCAAAGGAATCTAAAAAAAAAAAGGTATGAAGGCAGGGGTGAAACTGTCTGGTTTTTATCACTGGAGTCTATGATCAATCCAGGCTGAAATATTATACTGTATATAGTTTATGTGTATATGAAAAGTGCACCTGTCTAAACTTTTGTAGATTTTTATATTTTTCTTTTGTAGATTTCTAGATTTTTTTTCCCCCTCAAAATTTCCGACGGAATTTTTCTTAAATAAAGCTCCAATACTGTGTTAGAACTTTATCACTGGAGGGCATCTCATCAGCGTTCAGCATCTTCAATAAATCTCAGTTCCCCATCCACGAAGCTACTTATGTCTTGTAAGAGCGAATGTTTCTGGGCTTATATGCCACCCAGAACCAATAAACCCCAGTGATTTAATGCTGATTCTGAAAAATGCCATAAAATGGGACTGCAAGCAGAAATGTACAGTTCTCTTCATTATTTTGACAGCTACACCATGTTTGCTACAAGCAGTTATGGGAAGTATTAAACCTTCAGCAACAAAATAAATGCTCTAACATATATTTCTTCTTTCCAAAAAATATTTCATGCACTAAAAACAGCGCAAGACTTGGGTGCAAAGTGTGTGGCAAAATGTTTGATATCTTCTGCTCCTCATGGAAAGAAGAAAAAAAAAGACATGAACCTTTGATTCGCTTCTCAAACAGGCTTTCCTCCTACTTTGACTCGTTTCCAAGAGTGCTGCGGCAAAAAAAAAAAGACGCTGACATCAATAAAAGTGCAAAGAGAAGTGGGGCAAATTAATTCGCTGTGAACTCTCAGCACCAGGCTTTCCCAGAGAAGCTATTATTGCACCTCATGCCCATTGATATCAGCACTTCATAGACTGAATTATTCAGGGGTCGCAGATGGTACAAATGAAAATCAGCAGATACCGGCCTCTTAAAGCACTTCCTGCTCATTTATCTCTTGACACACTTGCCCTGAAAGAACCCAGCAGTGATTTTACCCCCATTTTTGTGGTCCTGATATTAAATGGTAAACGTCTGGGTTCACAATGGCATATTTAAAGTTTATTTCCTTTTCAGTACTGAAATGGCAACAAGGCAAAAGGAATCTTGAAACACCATGTGGAAATAGGGAACATCTGACATAAGCACTTCATGGCAACCCATATGATTGAGAAAGTAATGCCTTCCTCGGGGGGGAAAAAACGCACAGTTATTATAAGAGTCCTGTCTCTTCGGTTATTTTTGAAATTTCGGTTTTACAGTGACTTCGGGAAAGAAAAAACACTTGCGAAGAGTTCACCTTTTCAGATAAACCATTTCTGACTGTAAACGTTCAGACTGTACAGTGGCTTAATACAGAATGGTGACAGAAGAGACATGAGATCTGCTGCGTCAGCGTTTCTTTAGTTTCTCCCCTGCGTGGACTTTCAGCCCGAGACGGTGTGGATGGACGGATGTGGTCACATTTACAGAATTATGAATTAAACATGAAGGTAAATGTGACGTGTGACAGCTTGACTGAAAGACAAAGCTGTATTGTAAAGGTACAGATAAACTCTTTTTTGTTGGCGCTGTTTTTGTTTCTATCTGCAATACTGCACCGAATTGTGCCGTTACAGTTAGCAGTATTGTTTTACACAATCCAGATTTCATCATGAGCACCAGATAGAAATTGTGCTTTTCTTCCAATCAGACAAGACCGTTAAATTGTTCACACTTTGTGCTTTTTTTGTTTTGTTTTTTGGGTTTTTTTTTTTTTTTTCTGGGGGCATTCAGAGTCCAGGACTATAAGGCAGGTCATGTCACTTTGCTCACACAGTGGTTACTCTCATGACCAGTTCTCTGGGTGGATGGCTGCTGGTGTTGCTGGTGTTTCCTGACTGGCTGCGAAGCTCATGTGGCCTAAGGTGACTGAGGAGATGAAAAAAGCTGTAAGGACAGTGATGGTCAGTCCCTGTAGTGTCGTTACTGTGGTTGTGCGCAGAGTCCTCTGTAGTGAGACCTGCTGCTGGGGTGTTTGGCGTATCGGGAGCTGTTGCAGCAGCCATTAACGAGGAGGTTGATGGCGATATACCGGCTCCTGCCTGCTCCTGTTGGTGGAGCAGAGAGAGAGTCCACTCGCCTTCGCTGGCCTTTAGCTCCTCGCTGTCTCGCTTTTTGTCATAGTTCAGAACTTTCCACTTCTGGTTTACTGCCTGCCAGCGATTGAATATGCGGAAGACGGAGGGGCCCTCGTGGACAATCAGAGCTGAGAGCACAGAAAAGAGAGCTGTGATGTTAGTGTTTCAACATTTTGAGTTTCTTTAAATGTATGTACAGTGGTGTAGTCTGCGAAATGAAGGCTTCAGGTTTTAGGCAACAAAATAATAATAATAATAAGGGTTATGTCAATTTTTACAAAAGTATTGTGTGACATATTGACTGCATTTTAATTCAACGCTTAAGACCATAATCTCATCCTAAATCAAATTTTGGGATTAAGTCAAAAGGGATTTTAAAACTTATACAGAATATTCAAGTCTAGAGCTGAAACAAATTAGAAAAATAGTCAAATTGTATAACAGAAATAGCTCACAACACAAGTTCATTGAATCAGTTTTTTTTTAACAGAATAATGCGATATCATTTTAACATATGTTGTGGATCAAGTTTAAATATCAAGTACAAGGTTGTTGGGAGTCACTCCCAAAATGTTGATTCCCTGATTCAAGACACTGAAAACTAGGAGTCAGGAGAAGCTTAGCAGTTGATTTCATACATCAAACTCACAGCAACACGTCAGGCATAATTGATTTCGCATCCGAGTGTCTGAGTTAGAGACTCAGTCAGTGGATATTAGCCTTTATGTTCAGCTTTATTAGTCAGAATTTCAATCAGAGTTTGAAATGAACTCTATCTCCCAGCAAGTGACAAATTGTTCCATGGAAATTCCTCTGAAATATACACAAATGCAAAAGCAATTTATATTTTGTTAGTTCTCTTATCTGATCAAAAAAGTCATCATAATATTCTCATGCCATAAAATAATAAATGTGAATAATATAGTTTTGCCATTTCTGGCCTGTTATATAATTAGCCCTAGTTAAGACTTCTTCATCAATATTTTATAATTAAGTACATAATGTATGCGTGTGTGTATGCATGCATATGTATATGTATGTGTGTGTATATATGTATGTGTGTATATATTCATGTAAATTGGTCTAATATGGCGCCTTTTCAGCTGGTTCGTGGGCCTTTTATGGTAGGGTACATGTTTCCTCGTTTGCCATTGGCCGATGGCTAAGTACAGACACCTGAGCACTGATGAACTAAGGGAAGAGCGTTGTTCCAGGTTTGCCAGGTTTTCAAGCAGCTTCATGAAATGTTTGCGGATGGTGGGGCTGAGCTGGAGGACGACCCTCAACCTGGAACTTCTGCGGATAACCCCAAGCAAGAAAAGTGACTTTGCCGTCAGCAAGGACTGGTTTGAAAAATTCAAGAGGTGAATCAACTTGTCCAGCGTGCGTCTCCATGGAGAGGCTGGCTCTGCGGACACAGCTGCAGCAGAAACTTATGTCGACGACACCTTCAAGAACATCATTAAAGAAGGTGGATATCGGCCGGACCAGGTGTTCAATATGGATGAGACGGCCCTGTTCTGGAAGTGGATGCCCTCTCGTACCTTCATCACGAAGGAGGAGGCAAGAGCCCGGGG
>JAQMCW010000034.1:20433550-20454936 GCA_030068335.1 Chrysichthys cranchii
GTGAGAAAAGAGGATGCAGAGAATAGAGTTAGATGGAGACAGATGATTCGCTGTGGCGACCCCTGAAGGGAACAGCTAAAAGGAGTAGTAGTCATGGATTACAGACAAAATTCAACACAAATAAGACTTTTTGTTTATACGTGGCACACATTATATATTTTAACATAATGCAACTGTATGGAGACATTTTTCAATTTTTCATATTCAGCTCATTTCAGTGAGTACTCAGTACAGTTTGGTAAATTACATGTAGTCTGTCCCCATTATGCAGTTGAAAATGGCGGAACGCACAAATAGTTCTCTCCCCTAAAGTTCCTGCCTGGCCTGTAAAAACCAGCTAGTCCTTTAGCCCACTCTCTTCCTCCCACCAACACATCTGCACATATTTTATGGATTTTCCTGCAAAATTCCTGAGAGACGCATCACTGTCTTCCATTAAAATCAATACAGTTTCTCAGCAAATGATCACAATCTGCATAATGAGCAATGAATAATGTCCCAGCTAAATTACTTTCCTCCCACTACAATAATTTTGTTAGGAAAGTATTTTTGTTTCGAATGTATTTTCATATTCCCACGGCATTTGGGAGTGTTTTCTCCTCTACACAAGTTTAAATCATGTAATGTGCCTCTAATGCATTCGTCTTGTTGGCATTCATAACCGTATAGTACCTGAGAAACATTGGCAGATAAGAAGTGATCTGGGAAGAAGGCCAAGAGTTGTGAGATTTACACATTTACACCAATTGGATTTCTGTCTGCTCTGTTTAATAGCCATGATTTAAATTATTGATTATAGGCTTGCAGACACTGGAAAGGCTTGAATTGGACACACACACACACACACACACACACACACACACACACACACACACACACACACACACACACATACAAGTTGTGCTCTGCAATGCTGAACTCCAACGAGGACAGTGAATTAATGAATCACTTGTGATGCACACTAAGCACTGCTTACCAAATATATTATGTAGCAATGAAAACATTGGCAAGAAAGTGAGAACATGGTTTCTGGGTTTTAGAAAAGTAGTGAGCCGAGTGACATTTAGATTTTTTTTTTCACATGCTTTAATAATTCATGCCAAGTAGATTACAAAGATAACTACATTTCTTCTTTTACTGAAGAGGCTTTTCATTGTTAAACCTTACCAGAAGTAACTAAGACCTTGTTGTACTGAAACTAGGAACGTCCCGATGCAATTTTTAAAATGTCAATACAATACTGATTTCAAAGCTCAGAGAAACATTCTCACAACCCATGAGTCGACTCTTCTTTAAGTTTCTGTTACAAAAAGCAAAAGCCACAGGGATGATGGCAAAATGCATTAAGACAATATCTGTTTGTATACATGAGCTGCATATGCTATCAGTCACATGTATAAAGTAACACGCATTCGCATGTGGTGCATTTGGATGAAAGAATCTGACACATAAGTAAATCTAAATCAGATCAGAAAGTATTTCTGTGGCAGTGGGGGCGTGGCCGAGCGCCGCCGTGTTGCGGGGGAACGAAGCCAGGGAAGGTGAGTGGCGAGTGATCACACCTGGGGATGATTAACAAGCTGTCTTTTTATGCAGTGAGTGGTGCGGGAGAGATGCCACTGAAGCGAAGCTGTATGTATGTCTGTGTGTGTCTGTTTATTGGCTGAAAAGCTGAATAAAGTTGATCATTGTTCCAAAGTTCGCCTGTCCGCATCTCAGTCTCACCCAACCACACCTGAGACCACTACATTGGTGCTGAAACCCAGGAGAGACTGAAGAGCACCCCCTCCATGGAGTTCTCCCCATTCTCAGAGCTCGTCCGCACTCTCGCTGCCTCCTACCAGACCCAGCACTAGGGTCAGGAGCAAGACCATGCAGCAATCCGGGACCTGCTCGCGTCAGTGGGTTCTTCCAGCCGGGCAGCAGCGTCGGGACCCCAAGTCACACTGACTAAGATGGGGCCACACGACGTCCCCAAGGCATTCCTGGCTATCTTTGAGCACACGGCAGAGATGTGGGGGTGGCCGGAGGAGCACGCGGCCCAGCAGCTGCCTCCCACCAACCGCCTGGATTACTAACAGCTGACTAGAGCCATCATTCAGCGTCTCGGCCAGACCCCAGAGCAGCATCACCAGCGCTTCCGCATGCTGACCCTGGACTAAGTCGGCCGGCCGTTCGTGATTGCCCAGCAGCTCCGGGATGCCTGCCGTCAGTGCCTGGAGGTGGAAGAATGCGGTGTTGAGGGGATCCTCAACCAGGTCACTCCAGCGATGTCAGGCGGTGATACTGGACCCAATTCGCTGTCCCTGATGGGAGCTGATGGACGAACTGGAGCCAGTGTTGCTGCCCGATGTTGCTGGAGTGAGCCATTGAGCTGGCGGAGGACCATCTGATGGTGGTGCCGAGGACAGGTGAACAACATTTTCCCCATGTCTCTCTCTATCCCGCCCCCCCATCTGTTCCTCCTGTTCCCGCTGTTTGTACCCCTGTCCCGGCCCCACAGAGGCAGGGGTTTATTCCCCCCAGCCCACCTCATGAACCCCATGGGAACAACTCTTGTGTATCACCCCCTGTCTTTGTGCCGTCTGTGTCCTCTCCCCACCAGGTGTCATACACTTGAATCGTCAGGGCAGAGGGTAAGCCTGGGCCGGTTTGCTGGTCCTGCTGGGGGGCAGGGCATCTCCAGAATCAGTGCAGCGCAATGGAAGTCGGGGTGGTGATCCGAATCCCCAACGCACCAGTGGCTGCCCCTGATCAGGCCAGAGCATATCACATACCGGTGAGTATCCAAGGGGATACATACAGTATCTCACCTTGGTGGTGGTGGATTTTGTTGGTCAGGCTGTGGTCAGAACTCCATCCACCAAGGCATGATTCAAGACAACGCATCGGGAACAAAGCGAGTGGTGAAGGTGTTATGTGTACAGGGGGATGTTCACGAATATCCGTTGGTGCAGGTCAGCATTCAATTTGGGGGCAAAACGCAAAGTGTTGAGGCAGTGATTAGCCCGCGCCTCACCCATCCGCTGGCTTTGGGGACTGATTGGCTGGGTTTTGGAAGGCTGTTAGAGAACCTGTTAATGGGTGGGTCCTGCAAAAATACATCACGGAGGAAGCCCCATCTGATATTCTCTGGGGAAGCTGTCTCAGAGCCATCCACATTAACTCCACGTCCCAATGACATGGAGGGGGAGGAGCCACCTGCTCCCCTCCCTCTGGGGACTCCCCTGGAGGATTTCCCACTGGAACAGGCACGGGACGAAACTCTGAGACATGCATTTGACCAAGTCAGAGTAATTGATGGTCAAAATCTCCAGCTGAGTACCAGGGATTCCTATCTGTACTTCGCCATCATTAGAGAGCAACTTTATCGAGTGACGCAGGACGCTCAAACAGGAGAACAGGTCACACAGTTACTAATCATGAAGAACTGCTGGGAACTCATTTTCCAGGTGGCTCATTTCAACCCGGTGGCAGGGCATCTCAGCCAAAAGAAAACACTAGCGCATCTCATGGCCTGATTCTATTGGCCAGGCATTCACGGCGATGTCTGCCAGTGGTGCATGGCGAATGCCAGCTGGTGAGTCCAGCTTCTACTCCACGGTCTCCCTTGCAGCCACCCCCACTAATAGAGACCCCCCTTTGCGAGAATTGGGATGGATCTAATCAGGCCATTAGATAGGTCCGCATGGGGGTATCATTTTATTTTAGTTCTAGGGGACCATGCAACCCGATACCCTGAAGCAGTGCCTCCGTACACAGTGTTGCCGAGGCACTCTTCAAAATTATCTCCCAGGTCAGGATTCCGAAAGAAATCCTTACCAACCAGGGCACCACATGTATGTCATGCACGTTCCGCGAACTCTACGAGTTGGGGATTAAATCGATCCATACCAGTGTATATCATCCATAAACTGATGGCCTGGTTGAACGGTTTAATCAAACACTTAAAAATATAATTTGTAAGTTCATAGGGGAGGATGCACGGAATTGGGATCACTGGCTCAAGCCCCTGCTATTTGCAGTCCAAGAGGTCCCACAAGCCTCCATGGGATTCTCCCTGTTCGAATTATTGTACAGGCAAAAGCCACGTGGCATCCTAGACGTCATGCAAGAATTGGGAGGAGGGACCTTCTACTAGCAAAAATGAAATTTAATACGTTCTGGACCTGTGAGCAAAACTCCACACCCTCACACAACTAACCTAGGAGAATTTGTGGCAGGCCAAGGAATGTCAAGCCTGGCTGTACAAGAGGGGTATGCATCTTAGGGAGTTCACAACAGGAGATAAAGTCTTCGTTTTGCTGCCCACCTCACACTAAATTACTCGCCAAGTGGCAAGGACCCTTCGAGGTCACATGGTGAGTTGGGGATCTCAACTATGAGGTAAAGCGTATGGGTAGGGGTGAGAAACGTCAAATATACCACCTCAACCTCTTAAAACGCTGACCTAAGGAGGTGCCTGTGGCCTTAGCGATGGTAGTTTAGGAGAGGGCAGAGCTGTAGTGTGAACTCACCCATATCGTCTCTCCGAGCACAAGAAAAACATAGTTCGGGAGGAGCTCAAGTCCATGCTCGAGATGGGCATAATTGAGGAGTCCCACAGCGACTGGAGCAGCCCAATGGTTTTGGTCCTCAAGATCGACGGGGTGGTGCGGTTCTGTGTGGACTTTAGAAAGGTCAACACAGTCTCTAAATTTGACAAGTTGCTCGAACGGTTAGGCACTGCTCGGTTTTATTCGACACTGGATTTGACTAAGGGTTATTGGCAGAGCCTCTTGACTCCATTACCCTGTGAAAAGATGGCTTTTTCCACTCTGTTTGGGTTACACCAATTTGTCACCCTTCTGTTTGGCTTATTCGGGGCCCATGCGACATTTCAGCGGCTCATGGATAAAGTTCTCCGCCCTCATGGTGCCTATGCTGTGGCCTATCTAAATGACATAATCATCTATAGTAATGACTGGTCGCAGCACCTTGAAAACCTGAGGGCAGTCCTTGAGTTGCTGAGATGCACGGGGGGTCACAGCTAACCTGCGGAAGTGTGCAGTTGGGCAGGTGGAAGTATGGTATCTGGGTTTCCACTTGGGTTATGGGCAGGTGCGTCCTGAAATTGAAAAGACCGCAGCGATTGCAGCCTGCCCGAGACCCAAGACCAAGAAGGGGGTCCGGCAGTTCCCGGGGCTGGCTGGCTATTATCGTGGGTTTGTGCCTAACTTTTCGGATGTCACCAACCTGCTGACTGACCTCACTCAAAAGGGCACACCAGATCCAGTGGGCGGCGCAGTGCCAACAGGCTTTTACTCAGGTGAAGGCTGCACTGTGAGGCGGGCCACTTTTACACTCCCTTGACTTTTTTCTCCCTTTTGTGTTACAGACAGACACTTCGGACAGAGGGCTGGGAGCCATTTTGTCCCAGGAGGTCGAAGGGGAGGACTGCCCAGTGCTGTACATCAGTCGCAAGCTCTCGATGCACGAGAGCATGTACAGCACCATTGAGAAGGAGTGTCTGGCCATCAAGTGGGTGGTTCTCACTCTTTGCTATTATCTCCTGGGATGCTCTTTCACCCTCTGTTCAGCCCACGCCCCACTCCAGTGGCTCCACCGCATGAAGGATACCACTGCGTGGATCAGTTTTTGGTATTTGACTCTCCAGCCCTTTTAGTTCGAGGTGGTCCACAAGTCAGGGACGCAGATGGTTGTGGCGGACTGTCTCTCCCATCAGGGGCGGGAGTTGGCTGCAGGCCAGATGGCTCCCTGGCCTGAGTTGGGTGGTGAGGGTATGTGGCAGTGGGAGTGTGGCCGAGCGCCGCCGTGTGTCGGAGGAGCAAAGCCGGGGAAGGTGAGCGGCAAGCGATCACACCTGGGGATGATTAACGAGCTATCTTTTTATTCCCTGCAGTGAGCGGTGTGGGAGAGACGCCACTGAAGTGAAGCTGTGTGTGTCTGTTTATTGGCTGAACAGCTGAATAAAATCGATCATTACATTACATTATATTACATTACATTACATTACCGTCATTTGGCAGATGCCCTTATCCAGAGCGACTTACATTTTTCTCATTTATACAGCCAAGCATTATTAGGTTAAGGGCCTTGCTAAAGGGCCCAGCAGTGGCAGCTTGGCGGTGCTTGGATTTGAACTCCCAACCAGTAGTCCAACGTCTTAGCCCCCTGAGCTACCCCCTGCCCCAATAATTGTTCCCAAGTTCACCTGTCCACATCTCAGTCTCACCTACCCACACCTGAGACCACTACAATGTCATATTCAGTCTGATACTAATCCAGCACATAAGATTAAAATCGGACACAAAAATGACGCTCAGTATCAGACTGGTGCTTCTCTAATAGTAACCCAATACATAACAAAACTCCAGTATAGAATATAATATAGTAAATCTATAGATGAATATCACGCAGTACTAAAACGTTTATTGTCTATAAACTGACCACTTCATGAAGATATGAATGCTCTGTAAAATCGTACATTGTTTTGCCTAACTACACAAGCCAATTTAAAAAATGTTCTAATATTTTTATTATATGAGGAAACATATGGAGAAAATCTGTTGTTTGTAGATTTGTAAATGACTCTGTTATTTAAAAAAAAAAAACAAGTCTCAGGCTGAAATCTCCAGGTCGTTCTGGCCGAGAGCTCTGAGTGGAGACCAGACTTAGGAACAGGTGCCGCACAGTCGGAGTGGTCATCTCAGCGCAAACGCTCCACCTTCCCACAGAGCAACATGAACACTCTAAAACACAGTGTGCTTTCCCTATGCTCCCAGAGACGCATGCACAAAACGAACAGTCCAACTTCCTACCAATAATTCCATCCTCATGCTGAAAGCATAGTTACAACCTGATGGATGTGATCGTGTGAAGCATAACAAGGTGGAAACCGTATGTCATTAAACCCAAACCAGTAATCACTGTAACTCGTATGTTGGTTATTGGCGCCCTGGGACCACTAAACAATTTAACAGAATCAGGGCTTTGCTCATTAAATGTGTGTGTAGCTTAGTAGATAAAACAGGATTACAGAGGCTTTGGTGGCACTTACTACTTACAGAAAAACGCTGCAGTACATACACTTAGAAACGAAGTATAGTAATGTTTGGTATTTTTAACACCCCAGAGTGCTTTCAGTTACCTCTGAGTACCACGATAACACTGCTTATATGAAATTCTGATCATAGCTGATCTCCAAAAAATGGGGCAAATCAAACAGCAATGTAGATTTCCTTCAATCTCATATGAATTAATTAACCTAGATCCAACCTTAAACCTAACCGTTTTGGACTTTTCATATACACTACCAGTCAAAAAATTTGGACACATCTATTGATTCATAGGTTTTGCTTAATTTGGAATATTTTCTACTCTGTAGAACAATATCAAAGACATCAGAACTACACATTAACACATATGGAGCATATATATAACCACTGTTTGCCTTGATGACTACTGGCATTATTTTAACCAGCTTCTCAATAAACAGATGTGCCTTGTCAAAATTATTTAGTGGAATTATTTTTGCCTTCCTAATGAGGTGGAGACCATCGAATAATTATAAATAAGTAAATAATAAACTAGGGTGACCATATTTTGTCCTTGAAAAAGAGGCCAGTGGAGGCACGATGGCGCCAGGGGCAGACGGACACCTGCAAAATGAATGGCGAGCGTAGAAAGCAAAAGCTGAATCCCAGACATTTTTGGAGGTTTAAAAATCCCACCTCGGACACATTTTTTTTTACATCTCAAAAAGATGACGCATCCGGAAAAGAGCATGTATGGTCACCCTTATAAAACTACAGTAAATAGCCCTATTCGATAACTGATAAGCTAATCCACATTATGGCAAGAACTGCTCAACTAAGTAAATAGATACAACAATCCAGAATTACTTTAAGACATGAAGTGTCTTTTAAGTAAGAAAAATAAAGAAAAATCACTGAATTAGAAAGTGTGTCCAAACTTTTGACCGGTACCATATATTAACTCTAATTAGGACCTGTGAAATTTGCAAGTGTGAGTGCAAGTGGGTGTACAATGAAATTAAATTTAAGTTCTTATATAAATAATGCAACAAGCTGCGGTGTAGTTATTTGTATAATCCAGTGCGTAGTCCTGATGTGCTTTACCCTCTGAACCTGCCTGCCCCTTCCTGCTGCTTTACTTCTGCTTGGAGCTTTCAGCGCTCACACTCTCCTCCTGTAGATGGTCCCACATGGATTTCCTAAAGATTTTCACTTCTTCAGAAACAGTTTTTGCCCAACACTCAATCATTCTCCTGGAGATCATTTCACTTAGATACTGTTGACCTCTACCTAATGCTCATACTGTAGATCCTTTCCGCACACAGTACAGTACGGTTTAGCAACACAGCACATAATTATGGAAGAATAATGACTCATTATCTGTGTGTCACCCACAAAAGGATGAGTTCCCTTTTGAATCTGGTTCCTCTCAAGGATTCTTCCTTATGTCATTGCAAGAAAGGTTTTTTTTTCCTTGCCACTGTCTCTTTTGTCTCTTTTTCATTAAGGATCTACACAGAAATCTGCATTTCCGTACAGCTGCTTTGTGACCATGACTCCTGTTAAAAGCACTATAAGAATAATATGTCATTGGCTGTGCCTTGAATATACACAGTTTACCCAAACATTTCCGAAAATGATCAGAAATATGTTCTAATTAATAAGTAAGGTTGTACTATGAGCAATTATGGAATAAAAGATATATCTTTCCTAATTAAAGGTTGCATATTTCTTCCTTGGCTCTCTTGGTCACAATCTGTGCAGCTGTACAGATTCTCCGCACATGCCAACACTAGTTTTAGTCTCAAACTAAACCAGAGTATCAGATAAAGTGGTGACACCTGATTTGCAGTAGTAGGAGGAAACAGAGAGCGAGCATGAGTACAGGAACAGGCCCATGTGCAGATGGACGCGGTGGGAGAACGATAGCAGGAGGATGTGAGGAGAGCTGAACTGACCAATGGGAGCAAGGAAGCACAGGAGGAAAGAGGGAGCTCGGCCAGACGCCCAAGCTAATCCACCTCCATCCACTGGTACTGGGGCAGAGGGTGAGCAGCAGCCATTTCATTCTCACAGGAACACTAAAAAACTGCTCCACATCCACATAAGCTCTTTCTCACCATGAATATCTCTGACAAGTTAGTTAATGGCCTACTGCAAGTAGGTGCACTTTTAGTGCAAAGCTGCAAAGAGGTGTTGCAGTGACCTGAGGTGGCTGTGATATTTCAAGAATTTTATGCAAAGTAAAAAAAAGTCTGCTTAATGAATTCTGCATTATCACAAATAAATAATAATAAATCACAAATAAATTGTTTGCTCTACAAGGTGGACTCCAAGTATAGATTGAAATTCATGGAAATGGACCGACTCTGGCTGACTCTATTCATTGTGTATCTGTCTAGATCTGGCTCAGTTGAAAGCTGGGGTTCTTGAATGAATTTGGGGATGCTTGACGGTATTAGATACAAACCACATAGAATAAGCTTTTATTGCCAACTGGATGCTAAAAATATCAGATGCATGTGCAGTTATATCTTCCCAAACAGAAAGTAGACAGATATGTATTTGGATTTATTTTGAATTTATATGAATAATGATAATAATAATAATTGGCATGTATAATTAGCTTGTATATATCACAGAGAAATGAATGAGAGGACAATATGATGGTCCAGCCTAAAGAAATCCTTTAACTGTTTATATGTACTCATTTGGCAGATGCGTCTATTCGTGATCAAGGGATCAAAGATGTGGCTTTCTGGCATTTATAGGCCATTTGATTACTTGCACTGAGCCATACATGTTGAGCTGCGACAGCTATTGACCATGAAAATCTCACAGAAAATTTGACCAGTGTGCTGTATATGCTTTTTTTTTTTTTTTTTTTACAGCAACAGTGTTGAATTCTCAAATCTAATTTGTCATATGGTATAGATTAATTTCCTATAACAGCAGATCTGACAGCTGGATCTAGCTGTAATTCAAATCATGGGTTTTTATGAAAGCACTTGTTCTATTACATTATTATTTCTATAGTAACGTCTGGTTCACAGGGACTGGTATGATGGATGTGCTACGTAATCTAAACTTAACAAATTATAACAGAAGACTTTACGTTTTAAGCTTTCGGAATAATGTGATGTGCTCGATTTTTGCAGCGAGAGAAAAATTTGCAAGAGAAAAAAGTGGCTAACGTTTAGACCACCTGTAACATAAGTAATAACAAGAGCTAACTTGTTTTGTAGATTTTTTTTTTTTGTAATTTTTCCACAGCAATAAATGTAGCTATGTAAAGTAAAAATATATATGTATTTGCTTTGTTATATAGGGATGTAGTAAAAGCTTTGTTATATAGGGATGTAGTAAAAGAGGAATAAAACACCTTGGGATCTGCTGTTATTGGAAAATAACCAACTTCAGGAAGGTAACAGCAATTTTGCTTGGTGTCAGGCTGCAGCACACCACCCTGTTGCAGAATACTTTCCTTCAACATCATGCACCATTGTGTTTTATTCCTTACACATATAGAGATGAAATATAATATATTAATAAATTAACAAATACAGTGAACCCCCGCAATACTATGATATAGTATATTTTGAAGAGTTTCAGAGCCAGTTTGAACTAGTGAGCCAAGAGTCACAAACTAAAGAAATCAATGCTCATATTATGATGCTCTAGTGTAGAAGTCATGTCAGTGTCACATTATTTGGTGCTCAAACATGTCCACAAGTGGGTCGAAGTGTGATGTAACCAGCAAGCCAAAAGTAGTACACCACTAAAAAAAATCAATAGCCATGTAATTATGGTACAGTGTAGAAGTCATTGCTGTGTCAGTGCTACTCTTGTTCATGCCACTGCAAAGAGAGGCTATGAATTACATGTGTCACCAACGAGAAAAGAAATATATATCAGCAAAGGAAGACCTTTGGCACATAATAGCTCAGAAATGTGCTCACTAGCCAAAAGCCCACATGAGAAGAGCCCTGAGCTGTAGTGGAATCAATTTTTCCATCACTGATTTGCTGGGAGGGCAGAGGGCGCTGTACGGGGAATTTAATGTAGCGGTGGAGTGGAATGCAGACTCGTGTTATTATGAGCGCTGAAGTGTAGACATGCTGCTGTTCGCTTATCGAATGTACCGTCATGACCGCAGGACACGCCATGCACACTCATGAATGCTGAACACTATTATTATTCTGTTTCTAACCTGCAACTCATACTGACTGTCTTATGATTTAGAATTTACAGAATGATTTCCTTACCATTATTTCTTTATTTGGTGAAAATACTATATAACAGCGAATATACATTTTGACATTCTGGTACAATGTCTGTTGTTGAAAGCATTGCACTAATAAATCTGACTTGAATGGAATTAAATGTGTGCTGTCTTGGAAATTATATTGTCAAGAAGTGCAGCTGTATACATTTACTGCTTGTAGATACTTGTACAAATAATGTTATACTCAAATAATACAAAAAAGGATGAAGAAAAATAAAAAATAATTAAGATGAAGATAGAAATGATAGAAATGATTTAAAGATAAAGCTGTTTGGTGGTATGCACAATATAACTGATCACCAGAACTGTGCAACTGCGCAAATACACACTTATGTACTTGAGTATCTTGTATTACTGGTGTTTTATGTATTTATTGGTACTATTTAACTTGTACACTGGTACCTGAGTCCACACACATACTTGCATGCACAAACAGATAACTTTTCAGAGTAACAGCATGTCACGAGGGGCTTTATACAGTATGTATGTAATATTTTATCATGGTTGGTCTTTGATCTGTCTATAGGTTCATGTGGGTATAGTATGGTATAATATAAGCTACTATAAACTGGTATTCAATAAGCTGAGTTGAAATTGAAACATCTGGAAGACAAAAAGTAGGCAAGACACTGCGCACTGTGTATTGTGTCATAGCTAATATGACTGACACAGTATACTCAGTTATCCATCCATTATCTAGACTGCTTATCCATCAGGGTATCCATGCAAGGAAGCTGGAGCCAATCTCAGCTGACTTTAGGTAAGAGACTAAGGTGGGCAGGTCACCAAGCTTTCTCAGGGCTAACATAGAAATGAAGATAAGATTAGAGTAGTCAGTTGCCCTAATCTGCATGCATTTGCACTGTTGAAGGAAACCGATGCACCTGAATGAAACCCACAGGGAGAACATGCAAACTCTGTGCAGAAGGACTCTAGTCAGCTAGCATTCAAACCCAGAACCTTCTTGCTATGTGGTGACAGTGGTAACCACTGCACCACCGTGACACCCATTTGCCAGTGTTCGTAACAGTAATGTAATCAAATACTAAATACTTTATTCAGAATGAACGGACGATATGATCTAAATAGATATACATACACAAATACAGATGGAAATAGTAAGTGGACTATACTTTTTTTTCCGAAGGCATGCCAAAAAATATCCAGTGGGATGCAGCATACAAGTTCCACAAATAGGAGTTTTCTACTGTCATGTAGATGCAACCAAGCATTCAGACTTGCAGATAGGACGCTCACAGGACAAAGAACGAGCACATTTATGCAATGCATTTACAGCATTCCATCACTGATCCTTAGTAATTACCTGGTGGTTTTTACATTTTAAATTAAATTATGAACCGAAAGCAAGTAAATTTGTTACAAGATACAGCAGGCAAGTACAAACAACAATAACGATTACTTGATCGGGATTTTAAAAGCAGTGCCGTGCACACCTCTAGTCGAGACAAATTGTCTGGTTTAGGCCACACCCAATTTAGGTTTAAATTCGAATACGGTTGATCCTCGCATTAACGGACTAATTGGGGGGAGAGGTTATCTGTTGACTTGAATAGTCCGATGACGTGAAGGGGGTTAAAATAATGGAAATCCAAGGAAAAACACCACGAAGGTCCATAAAAGTGTTATCCAAGTACTGTACACATGACAAGCAGCATAAAGACCAACATAAATAGGGAAGTACATTGAGAAAACATTGAGGTGAAAGACACTAAATAATCGCCGAAAAAACAGTATAGCTTCACAATGAACACAGCTCAACCGACGCTTGTAAGCAACTAGTAGCAAGCACGCCACGGCCGCCTAACGGACAAATGCTGAATAAGTGGACTCAGTTCGGGATTTTTAAACTTTCGTATCCGACATACTGGCTAATGGATTATGCATTCAGACCAGCAGATTTTGCCCGTTGCATCCGATATCTGTTAATGTAGTGTCCGTTGATGAGAGGATCAACTGTACATCCAAATCACATATGCACAAGTTCAGGAGGTACACTGATATAACCACTAAACAAACAACACATTTAAAATATGCCTAAAATCCTCGTCAACATCTCTGCTGACGAAAAACATCGGATATGTTATGTTGGGTCCCAATCCAAGAATGACATTCATTATACACGTGTTTCCCTGGAAATACTCTTCATCCAAGCCTTCTCCCTGTCAATTTATTATCCCCAAACAGGCTCTGCTCTGCTCTATTTCTCTGTACCAGCAGCAACAATTGCACAATTACTATGCTGTTTTTTTTTTATTCTTTTATAACCAGAACAGCAGTGTGATGGATTATATTTTGTAGGGAGTCCTAATATCTATGGGTTGTCTTATGTGCTGAAGACAGCTCCCATTTGTATTTAGTGCTCCAGCAGCGAATTTGGTGAGCCTCCAGAATAACACAACCCAGGTGTTTCAGGTTGCTATCTCATAATTGGAGGAGACAGAAGAAAATGATTGGTTTGTAGGACACGTCTCCTTCTAAATTTCTCTTTGATTCATAGGGCTGTGCATAAATCATCTGTGGAGAATTTGAATATAAGTTCCATTCGAATGTGGTCTGATGTAAAAACAACAACAACAACAACAACAACAACATTTCGTAGCTGAATCTGTTTTATCTGCCACTGTACGTAATTGCTACCTCATGCAGCATGCGTATCAGCAGAGTAGACTATCCATTCCTGCAGAATAGGATCAGGTTCCCTTTTTTCTGTACATGTGAAGCCTGGGATCAAATGACAGAGCTGACACAAAAGCTGCAGCTTTCTTTCACATGACTTAACTTACTTATTCAGTCTTGTGTAAACACAACATTCCAATTTTTCTTTTTTTCTTTCTTCTTCTTCTTCTTCTTCTTCTTCTTTTTCTTTTACATATGACTCATGTTAAAACACATAAACATATTATTAAATCTGTCTACTTTAATAGATACAGGTGAACAATATTGTTTGCTGAGCATCTTCGTGCATCATCAATATGCATCAAATCAGTGTATAGGGACACATGCACAAGTACACGCCGAGTATCCCAGTTTACCAGTATAGCAACTAATAATCTGGCAGCTCAGTGTAAGAGTTGTAGAGTTTTAACAATTTTGTTGAAAATGTTACCAATTCAAACACGGAACTGACTGCAATAACAGGTTGAACCTGATCACCATCACAGTGCCAAAAGCCATAACTTATTATGGTGTAATCAAGTCATTTTATCTGAGCATAAGCAGACAAATTAAATACTTACACAGGCAACATGTAAATTTATACTCTTGACTCCTGGAATGCTTTTATGACCATATTTATATATATTTACATTTACATATTTATTTCTGGAGGTCCTGGAAGGTCTTTTAAGGGGTTATTTATGTGGTCTCATCTGATTAACCGTGTTGCAAAGGTTCTTGAAGCATGGCTACTTCATAAAAGAGCTGGATTTGTAATACGACAATCAAAGATTTCTAGTGGATGCTTCGTTTTTTCAACATTACACATCCTAATTGGTTAAAAGGTCTATGTAGAACTCTACAACAGGTTTTTTTTTTTTTTTACCAGATAATATTTATCAGATGTCTATCAGCACCTTTAGGAAGCAAAGCACCCTAAAATATACAGTCCTTCATTAAGGTCTTAGCTTCATAAATGGGTTGGGACCTTACCTAATTTTATCTACAGTCTTACATAGGATCTTGAGTTAACCCAACCCGAGGGAAATGTTGCACAGTGTTGTTGTTGGTTTTTTTTTTTTTTTATCTCTGGGGAAATCCTTGAAGGTTCTAGGTAGAACTTTACAACAGTGATTTCCATTCAGATATGGTTTAAACCCCTTTAAAATGCTAAGGACACTTAAATATCCAGACTTTAGGAAGCCTAGTTCCTAAAGGGGCTGGAACCTTGTCGGATAAGGAATCACTCTTGTATAGTGTTGTATAAGGTTCACTGGTTTGTCTCCCTGGGGGGAACCTATGAAAGTTCCAAGTAGAATTCTACAGTAGCATTTTCCCAGATGAGTTTTTTCAGATATGATTCCAGTGTGTTTAGAAAGCTGTGAAGCTTAAAATATCCAGCATTTATTAAACGCTTATCCTAATAGGGTTGGAACGTTATATGATAGGGAAACTTGTTGATGTTGTAGAGCTCTGCACAAATCCTTCAGTAGTTTTCATAAATGGTTCTTTCGTCTGCCCCACTAGGGGGACCCTCATAGAACCCTTGGAGAACTCTACAACACCTTTAGGAAGCGAAAAACCCTTAAACAGCTAGCCTTTAGGATCCATTTTTGAAAAGTCTTTGAAATTAAGAAATGGTTGAAAATAATACAAGGTCCCCCAATTAGAACACAATAAATGTAAACAACAACAACAACAACAACAGAAACCCCTTTAATGTGCTGACTTTATCTGAGAGTGTCTCTTTAAAGGCTCTATCGCATGGACCTTTTCTTCAGGATACATGCACACTGACTTATGAGCTTGAAGACAAGCACCTATCTCTCTCCATGAATGATTTAACACTTGCCCTACATGGTGCACCATAAGGCATCTGAAGGATTTAATTAAACTGAAATGATGCTCATTTTTTCCCCTTGTGAAACTTGACTTTGCACGAACACCCTTAGAAATAGTTCTTTAAGGGTTCATTGAATAGTTAACATTTCCTAGCTTTATACATGGCTTTGCTTGGAATCTTGTCTGAATGGGAATGACGCAATCATACATTCTAGGGGAAAAGAAATGCTGATCTGTACCATCCCTTGTTGTTGTTGTGATGGTGTCCTTAAGCACCTTTTGTACCTTTAATAGGTTATATATCTTTTACCTATAGAAAAGTGCCCCTGGTGTACAGTGCAAAAGTCTTATATGCATATACAAATAAATGCTATAAAGTAAATATGACTTCAAATAAAATAAAAATTTTCTACTACAACGTGCAGTAAACAGTAGCAAACTAAGCAAAGTCCAGTCCCAGGTAAAAATTTGTGCAGTTTTATATGGAAATGAGCTGTAAGTTTTACTGAGCATCTTGGAGAAACTGCCACCATTCTTCTGGAAACTTTGACTGTAGCACTTCGTTCTTTTTTAGCATGCAAAACCCAGGAAACTTCATGATGTTTTTCCCTCCTTTGTCTGAAAAGTGGTCTCTTATGTAATATGTTGCTTTCTTTACTACAAGACATGCAAACATTTTTTCAAATACAGGGTTTTTTGTTTTTTGGGTATGGGGGGAGCTAATGTTTGGAAATCTAAAATCTTTTCGCTCTGACTCAATCGGGGAGAATTCATGAAATAAATATCTATAACAAAATTTGAACTTAGAAAATAGTACTTTTGCACAGTACTGGACCTTTAAACATATTATGATCCAATTAATTTTAAAGGTACACTATATCCACATTTCCAGGTGAAAGACAAAGGTAATGTTAAAACAACAAATGTGTACCAGCCCAGCAACAAGGGAAGATACAGGTTAGTATCCTTTTCACCAAAACTGTATGGTTCTCCATAGAATCTCTCGCTGAAGAAATGGTTCTGAATGTTCTCGGAGTGTACCTGCTCGGGCCCTTGGAAGCAGATCCTGCACACCGGCGTGCCCTCGGCGTAGCTGATAAATGAGAAGCGCTCATCCCGTTTATCTTTAGAGAGCTCTGCCACCGCCGTGTCCAGCACCGAGTCCTCTGCGGAGCGGCTCTGAGTGCTGGGGGCCTCGGTGTCTCGGTGTCCGCTCATGTCCCTGAGCAGCAGCACCTGCAGGTCCCGGAAGAGCACACAGCAGCAGCGGCCCTTCAGCATGCCGCGGCCGCACTGCATCCGTCCCTCACCACGAGAAGAAAAGAGATCAGCCTGAGGGGGATGCTGGATGCTCTGGCTTTCTGGAGATACGGAAAGTTTAACGCTGCTCTCAGTCAAAACTGACCCACAGACCTCCTGATATTCCTTTCAATCCCTTCAACTTTGTGCTTTGTTTATCTAAAACGTCTTCCAGTAGACCTATTTTTATTTTTGTTTTTATCATCAACTGATATCTCTCTGTGTTTTGTTCTCTTAAATCCAGGCAAGACTCGTCACTTTATCAAATATTCATTCAGAATCCTATTAGTCATGAGCGAAATGAAGAAATCCAACTCACCTGTCTGTGACCAGCTGATGAGGATTATAAAAGCACACACTCACTTAGAAGAAAGAAAGAAGAAAAAAAAAACCACACACACACAGACATAGCCTATAAAGCTGGTGTTTGTGTGCATCGTGGGATGTGTGCATGCTGCGTAAAAGATTCTCCAGGCTGGAAATGTCTCCAAGCAATCACTTCATACAGCCTGGCATCTCAAGCGCACAATGTCCTTATGAGCTAAAAGAGCCCAGTTTTTTCCAGCACTTGTGTGTGGAGCTGCATCTCTGGGGTTTCGGGGGTTTGTTTTTGGTTTATCCTGTGCACATCGGCGGTGTTACTCACGCACAGGCTGGTTCAGGTGTTGTTCTGCAGGAGCAGACTTGCAGCAGAAGCTCGACTCAATCCGTGCACATCCTCTTCCCCTCTCCAAACCGCGCGACTCTCCGTGGGGGTTTCTCCCGAGCGAAAGGCTGTAGTAATCCAGGCGCACACCGCGCTAGAGGCTCGGCTGGACCGGCGGATGGTGCCTTCAGGGTCCGGGAGGGAAAAGGAAAGTGAGGCTGCTTGTGATGTGGCAGCCTGTCCGCCTGTCGCTGCGGATTCAGCACCACGGCTTCCCGGGACAGATCCCGAGTCGAGCTGCGACGTCACAGCAACCACCGTGATGCAAGAAGGAGCCAGCCAGGAAATGTAAATAAATAAATAAAAAGAATGAATAAAAAAACGTGCGGGAGGACACTGTTGTTTGCTATCAGTAACCAGTGATTAAGTAGAACTATACAATTCTATAGTGTATAATATGTAGGCTATTAATTATATATTAGCATTATATGTTTAAAAATATAAAATAAGAATAATAATGGTAATGATGATGATATTCTTTTTCTTATTATCATCATCATCATCATCATCATAATTGTTGTTGTTGTCAATAATAATAATAATAATAATAATAATAATAATAATAATAATAATAATAATAATAATAATATCATTCTCCTCTTCCTCATCAGCATAATAATAATAATCATTATTATTATTATTATTATTATTATTATTGCTGTTGTTGTTGTTGTTATTTTTCATTATTGTTGTTGTTGTTAACGATTATAATAATAATAATAATAATAATAATAATAATAATAATAATAATAATAATAATAATCGATTATTGGCCTTGCGGTGGATTGGTGACCTGCCCAGGGTGTACCCCGCCTCTTGCCCGAAGTCAGCTGGTATTGGCTCCAGCTTCCCCCCCACAACCCTGACCAGGATTTAGCAGCAGAAGATGAGATGAGATAATAGATTATGCTAATTACTGCACAATTTGGTGTAACACAGACTATAAATATTTTTATTTATTTTTCATTCATTCATTCATTCATTCATTCATTCATTCCTCTACAATAACTGCTTGACCCTGGTCAGGGTATCTGTGAGTCTGAAGTCTATCCTGGGAACAGTGGGCACAGGGCAGAAAGGAATGCACCCTGGGTATAATGCCAGTGTTGTTGTTGTTTTTTTGTTTTTTTTTTGGCTGTTGGTTCTATTTGGGGGCAAAATGAAACCCAGAAAACCTAGAGTAACCCAGAGCCAAGAGAATGAGAATAAACACTGGTACCTCATGCAATGCTACATATTTATTTATGTATGTATTTATTTATTTATGTATAATATTTATTTATGTATTTATGTATGTTTTCCTTTTTTGAATCTATTTCAAACTATATGAAAGAGAAAACAGCATACTCCTGATTACCTGAGGTGTGTTGATAGATGTTTAACATTAGTGCACTCTCTTTTCTAATTTCTTGTGTTTGTACTTTAGGCTACATTGGTTAGCCAGTCAAGCATGGCGGTGGGCATTTGCCCATATTTAACTAATGTTTGGTGTTGTAGGTGATGTTAGATGAGGTGGTCTTGCACATAGTCGGCATTCCAATTTATCCCAAATGTGTTCAGTGGGGTTAAGGGCCAAGGGTCTGGGCAGGACACTCAATTTCTTCCACTCCATCTTTGGCAAACCAGGTCTTTATGGTGCTCGCCTTGTGCACAGGTGCGCTGACATGCTGAACCAGGTTTGAGTTGCTTAACTCCACTGAAAGGATATACGGCTTCCAGGATAAAAAAAAAAAAACTATTTGTGGACGACCCACATAAGGGTGTGAGGGTCATTTGTCCACATACATTTATAGTGCAATATATAGTGTATATCTAGTCTAAATCCTTTGGCTGGACACTTCACTAGGCTAAGCCAGGCACATCGACGGCATCAAGATTTTTGAAGGAAGAAAATTTCCCAGTTGAACCCATTAAAGTGGATTGACTTTAAAACATAACCTAAGATTTTCTGCATGAATCTCAACTTCATGTGTTACATTTGGACATAAGAATCATTAACACTGCAAAACCAGAGAATAAGGAGTCATGATTCGCATTCAATATGTGTACTTTTATTTTATGAACAATAAATACAGGCCTTAAGGCAGGATTTTGGCTTTTGTCTGGATGAGTTACTGCTTACTTAATCCTTCATTAGCACTGAGATCTAATTAAGTTTAACGGAGTTTAATTAAGTCGACTGTTTGTGAATTTGTTTATCAGGATTTTAGTAAAATGGTTAAGGTTAGCACGTTAACTGCAGAAAACCCCCCCACAAAACATCTGATATCACTGTACTGCTGGTACTTCCAAGAATTTGCCTGATGTATAATATTGATAGTGTTTATATGTTTACATTTTCCATGATTTTAGATATAAAATCATGCGTGCTAGTGTCACTTTAATCAGGTGGACCAGAACGTCTCCCTAGACGTGCATTCATTCACAATTCAACCTTTCCTTTTCCAAAATGGCGGACGCGTTGACGTAGCGCCGCAGCCGGCCACAGCGGCAGGGACGTCTGTTGCGTCATTTCCGCCTGCGACACGCTTAAAGTTGAAGTTGAAAACTTCACCTAGCAGGACAGGTTAGCAAACAAATAAGCTAAATAAGAGCTTTGAAAATGCTGTTTATCACTTGATACGCGTAAAAAAACGAAAATAAAGATAATGCTAAGAGACAGGCTGCGAGTTTAAAAGGTTATAGTGTCATTTCACCGCTGTTTGCGGGCTTTAATTTCAAAAGTAAATAATGATTATTATAATCTGGCTAAAATAGTCGCTCCATGTTTACAAAAATATTCCCAAACAGGATTCAGGGCAGGCATCTCTACAGCGTGAAATTTCTTTTTAGACAGTTCATGCTATCTTAATTTCGACGTATTATGACATTGTTAGCGCCTTATGAAAGCAGGGTTGATTTCAGAAGGAGATTTGCTCTCTGTGTGAAGGTACAGGAGACCTATTTTAGCTGACTTCAGTACTGCAGACATGGCGAGCAGTCTGACTCCGGAACAGCAGAGGAAAATCGAGGAGAACAGACAGAGAGCGTTGGCCAGAAGAGCTGAAAGACTTGCACAGGGAACCCGACAACCTGTACAAGCTCCGAGTGCACCGTACCCGCCATGTCAAAGCCAGGCTCAGTCTCCAGCAGGAGGAAGTGGAAAGCCCAAGCCGAGCTGTCCTCCAAGGCCTGCCCCGAGACAGGTGGGAAACCTAACTAACAGCCTGCATGTGGCTCTGTTCCTGAAACAAGGTTCCTGAGAGAGAACAGGGTCCCAGAGTTCACACAATAATGTTCAGGGGAGAGTAGCTAATGCGTGTAAGGCTGGGCGATATGACCTAACAATTGTATCACGAAATGTTCGGATATTTTCACGATATCGATATTACGATATACAGGGGACCCTCGACTCATGAACTTAAACCGTTCCGAGACTCTGTCCGTGACCCGAAACAATTTTTGCCCATTGAAATGAATGTAAATGGGTGGCACGGTGGCTGAGTGGTTAGCACTGTCGCCTCACAGCGAGAAGGTCCTGGGTTCGAGCCCCGGGTTCGGC
>JAQMCW010000034.1:20698621-20709298 GCA_030068335.1 Chrysichthys cranchii
TGGATAAAGGTGTACAATTTCCCAGTTTGAACATTTGTTATGTTATCTATGTTCTGTTGAGAATAAAATATTGGCTCGTGTGATTTGAAAGTCTTTTAGTTTTCATTTTATTCAACTTTAAAGAACGTCCTAACTTTTCTGGAATTTTGATTGTAAACAAACTAGAAGTCTAATTTAACCTAAGGCAATCCTGACCATCTAGCCACTATGTAAATGCATCATGGAGCATCACACATTCATTTCAGTGTAACATGCTCTTGCTTTCTTCTCACATGACTTCACATGACCAGACACACAGTCTAAGCCAGGCACCTTATGTACATTTCTGTCAAGCTTTCTTTTTAAATAAAAACATAAATAAATCCTTAATTCGAGGTGGTTTTAGGCTGTATATTCCCACATTTGATGGAATGATAGTTAAGCTCACAACTGACTAAATTATGAACCCCTTCTTATAGAGTTTCAATAGACCAGCACCAGCACTGATGCCGGATTCACGGGGATGCAGTATATTCCAGTGTGACACCCTACTGTAATAAACAAATCAAAACTGGGGTCTGGTCCAATTGGATTCAATCAGTATTATGCAAACTGTGATTCACTTACACAGGACTCCCCCAGTGGGACAGAAGCCCACAGTCTATGCAATGTAATTTGTTCATGCACCACCAAAAAAAGCATGTGTAAAACCTCCACATGCTCTGAATTCCTGCTCCTAAAAAAAGAAACACAGTGAGACATCACCTACATAGCCACCTCTAGAGGCTGACAGGACGAAGCCTTAAACTGTTGATAAACTGGCACAAGTTGGCACGTCCCACACACCATGACGCAGTCAGTACAGATAGCAGGATGTGTCTGATATACTGACCATGGAGGGCCATAAAGTGTGAACAAGTAGACTCTTTATTCTGATTGTGAGTGAGCGTGGAACAGAATGTGAGAGATGATAAAGACTGAAGTTATTCAGAGTGAAGAGTGCTGGGAAATATGGGGGCAAAAGGTGAAAGTTGGACATGGGTGTGGAGGCAAAAGGGATGCGGCTGAGTAAAATCTACCAAGGTAATAGATAGGAACAGTAATAAATCTTGATTCAAAGCAGGACAGGCGGGTTGGGCCATGCGAACAGTTTCATTCAAACCCACCCCCAGAAACATCTGCTAAGAGGAGTAATAAAAACTGCAGTAGTCCATTATTATTATTATTATTTACCATGGTTCAACATTTTTAGCTAATAAATAACGTGTAGATATCACTTCACTCCGTGCTAGCGCAATCTTGAAAACAAATAAATGAATGGAATTCCTTTCTAGTTGCCTTGCCATCTAAATCCTAACCACAGACCACCAAGAAGGATTCCCAGAGCCTTTTCAAGCATTCAGCATGCTGTTTGCATTAAAAACTTCCCTAATGCATCAGTCTGAATATCGCCATTGTCCCCTCTGCACTGAGACTGTTGCTGTTTTCACTTCTCCTGATTCCGAAACAGTGATACCAGATGCTCAATCGCTGTAGGAACACTTCAGATACAGTTTTTACATCATTCTGAGGAAAACATCCACCTATGATGCATTGCTCAAGAAATGCAGATTTACAGCAGCAGCACTGTGAGATTGGTATTCTCTGAACAGGTCTCAGAACGCATGTCCTCTATCTCTGCTGACAGGGCCGAAGACTTCCGTTAAAGGATATTATTGGTGCTTGCAATTCTTGGTACTCTTCTGGACAATTGCATTCGTCCAAAATAAGGACTTGATGCTAAAATGTGCATACATCTCGGAAAGAAAATTAACAAATCGTCTTGCACTGCTCTCCTATGAAAACTAGATTTTTTATGGTTTACATTTTAAACACTTAACATCACCAGAAACGGTAACCTCTCTAGTCCTATTACACCATAAACCCTAATTCAACATGCGTCCTGTACTTCTGGCAACAGAGCTGCAGATCATAATCACAAGACCCATGACTGCAGGCGAAACTGAAATATGGCTGTGGAAAAATTTCAGCATGACTGTTATAATTGCAGATCTGTGACCTCTAGCTCCTAAGAGCTTTCAAGAACAAGCTGGAGATATGCGAGGAGTATCATGTAGACATTTAAGGAAATTTATCAGAACTGATTACCGATTAAGGACTTGAAATAAACTGAGCTCTCCTTAAAAACTTACACTAGATTAACTTTAGTCTGGAAAGTACTTAATGTCCATGCATAACCTTATGGAACACATGTTCCAGTACAATGACTGACGATACTGTTTCACATGCCCTTTAGTCACACTCTTTTTCAGGAATGCATTCATAAATGCCCCTGCTGGATAGGCATTCCAACATTTCAACCATTTAAACACTCAATAATGACAAGGACCACATGTTACAGGGCACACAATTTTCCACTCCATGACTGTAAACCTCACTATTTGCACATGCATGTTATTATTAATGTTAATTACAGATGACCCAGTTAAAATTAATGACACTGAAAGTATCCACAATCATACTGAATGAAAATTAACCTAGTTGTTTTTTTTTGTTTTTTTTATGACATTGTGAAAGAAACTACACTACGGGCATGGTCACATGTAAAGACATAGATTAACAAGAACATGCAAAGGTTTAGTAGGGCTGTGGCATGCTTAGTGGTACACCATGAAGTGAATGTGCAAAATGAAAGAAAGCACAAAGTGCCCTGTTTACTTCCCTCTCCCCATCCTCACCCATACCACCATGCACTTACATCTGTCTCAAGACCAAATGGCACTCAAACATGCAAACCAACTCGGGGGAGAAAAGAAAACCACACCCCAAAACAGGTGAATGACAGAACCCACAAACAGGTGGCTGCTGGTTAAGAATGCATCTCTTCAACGGGCTGAAAAGAGAGATGGCATTCTAACCCGCCTTTACCTTTCCGGGTACTAACGGACAAGCACTGATTGCCATCATCACTCTCCTCAGGGAGCCAGCTGCATTCCACTGGGAGGCGTCTGTCCTGCAGGAGTGTCCAGCAGCTGTCGATCAGGAGCTCGCAGAAGCTGCGGCATGGCATCTGTGGGGACAGGCCTGGCACCCCACAGCGTGGCATTGCCAGCAAACAGAAAAACCACTCCACTGCATGGTGGCAGCCTGACTGCATGAGAAAAGCCCACTCACCCAGAAGTGCCTGCACATCCTCCAAACTGCTGTGGTTAAAAAAGTTGGGTACTGCGAAACTATTGGTTTTTAGACCACGGCAAAATGTTAAATTAGAATCAACCAACACACAGGGTGAGGATTCAGTGGCAGGTGTCTCCCTAGCAAAGAAAGTATGGTTGCTTTCTACAGTTAGTAAATCATTTGAGACAGAGTATTCCTGAGAATACTGTGTCATGTTATTAAGATCAGCATGCCAATCAGAGCTATTGCTACTTGATGTGTTCCTATAACTGCTGACACTTTCAGAAGAAATGTTTATGCTTATGTTTGACTGACTCGTAATGGGGTCACCAGGTGAACCAGCAACATTGCCGATGTGTTCATCCATCGAAGAGTGATCCACTTTCGTCAGATTCCTCACCAGCTTAGTATCCTCTGCAAGAACATGGATGTTATCTCCGCCAACAGACAAATTGGATTGAACAGTGTTGATTTCCTGCTTTTCCCACAGAGGGGACCAAGTGGCAGGTTTAAGTGTAGGCCCAGATTCAGGTTCAGCACCAGATCCAGAAAGAGACCATGATCCAGACTCTAACACAGAACCATGTTCAACCTCTGCCTTTGACGTCTCATTCCAGGCAGAACCAACGCTAGGTCCCCGTCCATTCCCCATCTCCTCACCCTTTGCAAGGACCTCCACATGTGTAGTAGCATCTGTGCCTTCTGTCTTCAGGGGTTGGCTTGTAGATACTGTTGTTGAAACAGATGTTGGAACAGTTGTTGGAACAGTTGTTGGAACAGTTGTTGGAACAGTTGTTGGAACAGTTGTGCCTAAAGTAGTCACATAGGCTGGTGTCTGCGTGCTCTTGCTGTTGTCCTTTGGGCTGTCAAACCATAACCATCCATGTGAGTGCCCAATGCACAGACCCACCAGCACACCAAGCCACAGTCCAAGCGAAGACATCTTCTTCAACATCTGGTCTTTCAGCAGCTCACACACAGGGTCCTGCAGCAGGCATGCCCACTGTCAGTAATCCACACTTACTCACCCTGGAGTCACAACACTCAGCCCCTCAAAGCAGGCAGAAAAAGTCCAGAGGAGGAGTAAACTATTCGGCATGCAGGGGGGCTTGTTTCTTATTGGGCTGAGCTGGGGACTTTTCCTCCCACAGCTCCTCCTCCTTCTTTTGTCTATCTAGTGATACATAGTGTCTGCTGATAGATAATCTTGCCAAAAAGCCTGTGAGGCTTCCTTTTGTGAGTGCCGGTGATTTGAGCGACTAGGACAAATGCTTCATTTTCAGTCTTTACAGAGGCACAGACATTCCACAATCTACCCTCCTGCAGTTCAAATGGCCTGTGCAAAATTTGTTTTTTAAAAAAAAAAAAAAAAAAAAAAAAACCACACACAACTTCTGACTTTTAAGATTAAGGATACAGTAATTAAGACCGAATCTGTGGTTTCTGAACCAGGTTGGCACTATGAGATCAATGTCAATTCTATCTGAATAGATTTTATTAGACTATATCCTGTACAATTTAAAACAATTTTCGTTATTTGAGAGCACTGAATATCCATCAGCTACCCCTTTCCCATTCCCCTTGAAATAGTTTAACCCTATACACAAGTTCTACTAACAAGACAGGTCCTTTTGGATGGCTAAGGAGAAATTTAGCAATTCTTAAGCACCAATTAGGCACATCAGTCATATTCCTGCCTCATTTTCTTTTCCTCCGTCATTGTAGAATATATTTGAATCTCTCTTTCTCGCACTCTCTGGTCAATGTAAATTGTGCTCTTTGGCTCTACCTTGCAATTACTTTTCCACCCCCGACTCTCCATTTCATGCAGGGAGTAGTTAAAGAATGATCCAGGACTCACTCTCCTGTTCAGACTGGTACAGACAAGTCCTTAAGATCTGGTGACGGGACACATTAATGGGAGCTGTGAGCTACGGAATGATTACAAGACAAACAACTAGTTGTTCCGTATGCAGGCAGAGGGACTAAATTCATGCAAATGATGATCAGAAGTGCGCATGCATGGTTGGATGCCCATGGCTTTCACCTCTAGATCATTTGTCTGACAATAGAGACCATCTCATAGGTCATCTTAGCTCAAAAGAGAAAGAGAAATTCTTCCAAAAGCAAGAACTTTCTGCATTCATTACAGTTTGATTCAGTGCAATAATACCTTAAAAATATTATTAAAACAATGTTTACCTTTTATTGCTTGCCAATAAGACTATAACGTTAACCATTGGAGAAATCTAAATGAGTTTAACGAGACATCTTTCCTCTCAATTTAAATATTACCTGATATCGTAAGGTATTTAAAGTGCCTACTAAATATGGGGATGGGAGTACAAGTCATTTTGGCAAATATTTAATCCTTTATAAGCATACCTCTTATGCATACAATTACACAAGGCTCCCTATGTGGCCAAGTGCACTTAGCTAATCTTAAAATGGACATAATCTGGTTTAGAAGCAGTCATACTGAGCATAACTGGACTCCTAGCATATTTGACCTACACTACTTGAATTAAAAAATAGAAAATAGATGAAAAAAGCTGGAAGCCTTTGACTCCTATAGCTGCATTGTAGTTCTGTTCAAAACTAAGCTAGGGGAAGAAACAATAAGCAATGGGACTATGGGGGAAAACCTACACACAAGATACTTGACGTGCCTTGGCTCTCAAGGAGCAACTGACCCCTCCACTTCGCAAGCATTTAGCCAGGAAACATGGTCAAAATGAGTGGTGCCCATGGGGAATAATGTGGGAATGACATGAACAAATGCTAAACAGCACTTCACCCTCATGCCAGAACCCAGTCCAAAACACTAGTAGGATTCAAGCAAGATGACAAATGGCTACAGAGGGAATTAGCAATAGATACAGTTGGAGAAAATGGTAATATGTGCCAAATATACTAATTTAGGAATGCACCAGTGTGGAAACAGATGCAAAAATAAATAAATAAATAAATAAACAGATAGATAAACAGATAAATAAATAAACAAAATCGGTAGATCTGTCTATATCAGCTAATGAATACATACTAAATCTAGTGACTTAAGTAAAGTTTAATTAATCTTAAAAACGTCACTGACTCTTAAGACTGATGAAGATCATGGGCATTTGAAAACACCAACAGAACACGTTTCGAAAGTTATTCACTAAATAAAATTACTTAAAAATAAAAATCTCAGCAATATGCACTGCATCTGTTCAACTGCTGATATCAACACTACGTAGCCAAACATGAATGTTTGCATGATTATATAATTTTATGCAATTATTTGCCAATGTAGTTCTTTTTATTATTATTATTATTATTATTATTATTATTATTATTATTATTATTATTATTATAATAAATTGAATGTTGGCGCATATGACCAAACATGCAGCAGTGTATCCAATTAGTTTCACCGAGACCAAAGGCTTAGAAAAGTATTACTTGCACATTATCCTTCCCTCGTCAGGAAATTTATGATCCATAACACAGTCAACACCATTCATAAGCCCAACTCACAATGGGCTTGTTCTTTGAGTGAAAATGCAACAAATCACTTCATGACCCGGGTATGTCCATGGATGGGAATCCCCGTGCTCTATATGTTGACTCCCTCACAGGACCTGTTCTCAGTGACCTTTCCCAGCATGCACTCCACCTCTTTCCCACAGCTTGAAGTTCTCCGGTGCGTTAACTGGTCAAGCTGAATCATAGCACGGCTCTGTAGCTTCCTGTGCCCCAGACTAGGCGTTTCCCGTGCATGCGCGTTTTCTACAACATGACCCCCCCCCCAAACCTCTTTTCCTTCCTGTCTTTCTGCACGTCTTTTTTCAAAGCTTTAAGTGCCAAAAAAGGTTCCATGAGCCAGGAAGCCACTTAGCAGAATTTCAGGCAACTAAAGCCTTTGGGTTGACTCTGGATCTGGAAATGCTTTGGTATCGGAGCTGGTAAAAAAAAAAAGAAAGAAAAAGAAAATAATGAAGTCAGAAGATTTTAAGAGTCAAGTCTGTATTCCAGATCATTTATAATACATGGACTGCCAGAAAGATGGGTGGGCAAGAGTTTCATCAGGGGTCAATATGTAATACCCTCAAGCTTTGCCTCCTATATACAGGAAACTTCCATCATGCCCTTCAATGAGAAGACAAAGAATTGTCTGTGTTTGCTTTTAGTGTTTAAGTCATCAAGCTGTCTCCTGTTATAAGTGAAGTATACTCAAGTGAGACCCTGGATAAGACAGAGCAATGTTGTAGCATGTTTTACTTAACGCATTGGTATTATTAGTGGAACCGGTTACAAAACCAGATGCAGTGGCCAAAAAAAAGTGTTTGGAAAAGGCCAGACATAAAATGAAATCCATAAATGCCAAATGCCACTGACCACAGTATAATTTAGAATCTGACGTACCACTGAATAAAAATGTGTGAGGTACTGCCATGCTGATCGGCACCCAGTGTGTATAGCTTTTTACTCTAGTATGCCTCATTGTCACTTTATAGACTTGTCTTATATAGTTTTATGCCAATTACTTTTTTTAACATTTGCAAATACATTACGATTTATTTTAAGCAAATTTAAGCAGCAGGCAGGAAGGTGGTGCAACTGATATAGTTGCTGGCTCACAGCTTCAAGATCCCTGGTTTGATCATCAGCGTGGATTCTTTTGCATTAGTTGTTTCCATCTTCTCTGGTTTCCTCCCACTGTCCACAAATAGGTGGACTGAGTATGCTAAATTGCTTCTAGGTGTGAAGGAATTGAACAGTAGCCCAAAGCCTGAACCATAGAAGGGCTTGACAACTTTGAAGTAAGCCACCAATATATATCTAACAGTAGAGGCAGGAAAATCATGTGACATAAGTTTGGAGAAAGTCCCAATATATTCCCTCATCAAACTAGGAGATCTGGAACAATTACACCAAGCCGCAATGTACTCTTTAATTTCTGTAATGATGCTGTGCAGCGTCGTGTACGGGGCTCCAACCCAGGTTAGAACTGATAATTACACGAGTGGTATGAATGATGCCTCAGACAAATGCAGACGGAGCAATAAACACCCTATGAAAATTAGAGAGCTATTATTTTTTATTTTACAGAGCAAGGCTAGAGTTTGAATTATTTCTTGCTTGAAGGTTAGAACAAAGAAGTCTCCTTACAATCGCTTCTAGCAATTAAATTGAGAAAATAAATTACCGTGCCCATGTGTCCTTATTCGACTTCGTCAGGATAAAAGACTTTCTCTTGCATTTTGCATTAACTTTCATGAGGCTGAAATGACTCGAAATATCTTGGGCTACACTTAGGGAATAATAGTAAGATGACACTACCACTAAAAGTTCAACATGAGTCCAAGAGAGTGAAGCAATTAAATATATTACAGGAGATGCACATTTTTTTCTGCACGCCATTCTGTATCTACCCATCAGATGGATTTGTAGCCTGCTCATCATAAACCTGCTCATACATAGACAACAACAACATCTCTGAATGTCTCATTTCTGCAGTCTGAAGATTTGTAAAAGTGAGAACGTCTATGTCAAATGTGGACAAAAACACAGCATGTATTATCCTAAGACAAAACAAGATGCGACAGTATCACTGCTTATTTTTGCTGCCTTGGCTGACGAAATCAGACGGGACAAAAAATAATACGAAAAATAAATAAGAAGAATCGAAGTTTCATATTGGTCCAGATCAGTAAAAGTTCAATTCAAGTTTAAAATCTTCATAAAATTTAGGATTTGTTACTCAAATACAGTAGATACCATTCTGCTTTATCCATTTTCCATGCGACTTTATCCTCTTTAAGGTTGCAGGGGGAAGCTGGAGCCAATCCCAGCGGGCCTTGGGTGAGAGGCGGGGTCGCCAATCCACCACAGGGTCAACACAGAGACAGACAACCATTCACATGCTCACTCACACCTATGGGCAATTTGGAGTAGCCAGTTAACCTAATCCCCTCTGAATGTCTTTGGACTGTAGAAGGAAACCGTCCACAGTACAGTATATACCGTAAAACAATAACAGCGTTTGTGTATAAAGTGCAGTGTGATGCTTTTTTCAGATCTCATCACAAGTCATTGCATCTTGAGAAGCTCCTGTATTTGAATATACACTTTTTTTTTTCATAAATGTAAAAGATTTTTTTCTGAATTTAACAGTTGACCCCAGCTTACAACTGCACATTACAAATGAAAAAAGAAAGAAAAGAAAAAAAAAACAGGTTTTACTGCTTAAAAAGTCCCATAATTCCTTTGTTACAGGTCATTTTTCAATATGTTACAGCAGAGGAACCCATCAGCTAAAGGTCTTTACGCTTATTCCTCCAGCATGCCTGACCTAGCCTGTCTGAGCTTGTGTAAGCACTCAGCAAAAACAACATCCCTAGGTCTGGTAATTAGCTGCAATCAGAGAAAAGTCTGTGCATGGAGTGAAACTCCACTGACGATAGTCATCCTTCAGTCTTCACTTTGCTTCGTTAAACTGTGAGGAAAGTGCAGCCCTGGTGACCTGGATGTGACTGGGTAGCAGTTCATGTGTGTAATTTATTATTTCCAGCACGAAAGCTGTAAGAAATGGAGATTCCTGAGGAATAATGCAACAAAGGAAACTCACAATGGGCAAAGTCAAAACTTCCTAAACTTTACATGTGATCAGGTCAAAGAAAACATTTTTTGGCTTCTTCTTTCTTTCCTGAAAAAAAGTCATTGTTCTTAAGAAAGGTTTTTTTATGATGGTGATGATATGGGCTGTTTAAAACAACAAACCAGATTAAGTTAGTTGTTAACTGTTGATGTAGCAAATAGTGTTTTTTCCCCTAATCACATTTTAGTCACATAAACCTGAAGCACAATCAACCACCATAACTTTAACCTTTAACTAAAAAAGCCATATTACATCCGACTGCACCAGCAACTACTGCAGTAAAGTGGAGATTAGGCTTCATCAGAAGTGCCTAAGAGAAACACCCAAAGCAAACTGAAAGCCTGGAACATCTTGGAATCCTCAGGACATCAGGAGGATCTTAGCAATTTACAAGCTGTCTATAAACATGCGGGTTGGGATAGTAGCAGGTGAAAGGTGAACCAGCACATTTCCTTTGCAAAATGGTTCCTTTGCAAAACAAGATAAATGGTGTTCTCTTATTTAAGGAAGAGAACTCAGCAGTGATGGGCAAGATACCTGTCGAAAAATTAAGCCAGCTTAGCTTGGATACAATTGTAGTTTCTTTAGAGAAATGCAGCTAGCATGATTGCACCTTCTAAGTGTTTAAAGAGAAGAAAAGGCATGAAAAAACTCTCTGCGGGGGGGAAAAGACTTCATGCAGAAGAAACCAATCGATTCAAATTAGACTTGATTGGGAACTGGAGATAAGCACAGAGTGCTCAGTGAGTATAAATGATAACTTGCCTGTACAGTCGATCGTCTCATTAACGGACTAATCGGGGGGAGAGGTTGTCCGCTTACATGAATAGTCCGATGATGTGTGTGTGTGTGTGTGTGTGTGTGTGTGTGTGTGTGTG
>JAQMCW010000034.1:20749894-20761436 GCA_030068335.1 Chrysichthys cranchii
ATGTTATCTATGTTCTGTTGAGAATAAAATATTGGCTCATGTGATTTGAAAGTCTTTTAGTTTTCATTTTATTCAACATTAAAGAACGTCCCAACTTTTCTGGAATTCAGGTTGTAGCATTGTTTACCTTTTTCTTTTAAATTGTCCTTTGTTTCTGTTTAACACTGTATTCTACTTTTTCCATATTGTCCTACGAGCTACCATATCTCCTCATGACGATCACCTGAAAATGTAATGAATTTCATCTTTCATGCCCCTTCCTGTTGTTTGAGGTAGAGCAGTAAATGCCTCATTTTAGTCAATGAATATATCCTGAGCTCATCATTTACATCCTGTTTACCAAGTAACATATATATATATATATAAAAATTGATTTTTATTAAAAAAAATCATTTTAACAGTGGATACTGAGACAAAGCAGCTTTACAAAATCTGGATATAAAGCTTTAAGTTTTTAAATTAACCCCTAGTGAACCAGCCACAGGCAACAGTGGCAAGCAAAAACATCCTGAGATGACATGAGGAACCTTGGGAGGAACCAGACTCAAAAGGGAACCCATACTCTTCTGGGCGACACCAGGATAGTGTGATTGTAAATAATTTTCCCTTTTATCTGTATACTATGGAGCCAAAAAGTGTTAACATATGTAGAGGTGGGAGAATAATGCTTTCCCTGGAGTGTGTTACACTGCAAGTAGTTCAAAGCAGTTCAAAAAAATGTGGTCTGTTGGTGTCACATGCCTCAGAGGAAACACACTCATGGCATTTGCCCTCCTTGGTTGATAGCAGTCTTATGATAAGGGAAAGCTCTCCAGTTTGTGGGCCATGACTAAAGTAGGGGTGAAAAAAAACATGGACTTCAGTGATGGAGACATGCATGAAAACTGTTTTTAAGTATAGGTGCTCCCCGAGTTACTCATGGACCGACTTAGGATCTTTCGAAGTTATGATGATCATTGTGATATTTAGAAAATATTTAAAATTTGTGGGCAGGCATCGCAGGCAGACCAGCGTAACCCGGCTGACACCCGGAAGTATGGGGCCGACACCCGGATCACTAGCCTCACGTGATGCCTCACTCTCTTCCACAATTCACGGAGTTAACTTGTGTATTGGTGTACTGTACGGTGCATTACCGCGGGTTATTAATGAAACAGCTTCAGCGGCAGCTGTCTGTAGCTGGGGCTCAGTATTTGTGTAGCGGGGTGTTGCAGCTGGACGGAGCTCAGAGACACAGTGCGACTGCCTACATCAGGTGTGGACCTCTCTGACAAACTCTCGCTTTTGACAGAAATGTGATTTAAATGAAATCATGCTTAAATATTAACTCACTCCACAGCATAAAATATCGGTCTCCCTGTTAGCAAAACAGAGCACATAAAGATCTCGTAGCCCCGTGGAGCATGATACAAAACTCTACAAAATAAATATTAAAACAACTGAACTTCAACTGATAACATAAGTACATATTCTTTAAAACTAAAACAACACAACAGGACTACACAGTCACTCATTTATCCCAACATACCCCTAGATTCTGCTGTTGACACAAACAGTTCTGCTACAATGGCTTAGGACATAAATTACTACAAACAGTCTTGCACTCAAATCTCCAGCGGTAATCAGCTGAAACAGAAAAGACCTTATGTTCAAACTATAGTGAATTTTGCGCTACACAACTGGACATTTTTTCCATGTAACACATAGGTATAGAAGCGAGTTAGCTGTAATGACAGTGTCCACCCAAATGAGGATGGGTTCCATGGGGTCCCTCTTACCATTGTTGCCACAGGCCTGCTCATTAGGGAGAAATATCCCAAATATACTTCTGTGAAGCTGCTTTGTAACAATGTCCATTGTTAAACGCACTATACAAATAAAACTGAATTGAATTGAACAATAAACTCATTAAAAAAAAAAAATGTCTTCTTGTAATATACAGTATAATCTGAATCCGTCTGTAGATTCATTTCTTTGACGAAGTTCAAGGAAATAGCATTTTTAACCCCTAATGAATGGTGAAAAGGCCCTGGCTGGTGCCTCAGACTCTGGAGTACTGACATCCCAGAATTCAGGTTTATTCCTGCCTAGCATGCAGTGTTCCCAGGTTAGGCTCCAGATTCTCTGCAAAGTGGAAAAAGATAAAACAGCTACTAAAAATCAATAAATGATAAAAGAAGGGTGTTTGATGTTGGCCATACCTTTTGATTTCTCTGCAAAGCATTCAGGACATTGGAGTACGTATTTTGAAATGGCATTGACTCAGCAATCATGCTTGACTGCTGACTGCTATTCCCTGGCGGGGAGCTGGGGGCAAACCACTTGATAAGATATATTAAGTAGAGCTGTTCTGCGTATTTCAACTTCTCGTCCATCTGTAGCTTCATATCTCCATCACGTCGTGGATATAAAATGGTCAGTCAGCTTTATTCGAGACACAGGAGGAAAGGCTACTGCTGCTACTATTGGCAGACAAGAGGCTGTTTGCTGTAAACAAATGGCCTGAAGGCCAGTCAGAATGGGTGGCAGCAGGAATGTTGCCAAGCTTGGATATTTGGGACATGCCCAGGCTGGTCAGATGGAGGGATGCACGTATAGCCCATAGTGAGCCTACTCTTTCTCATCTTACAGTAGCCTTTATTACTCACTAAAGGTTCATATTCACAAAAGGCATTTGTGTGTAATATGTATATGTGGACTTTACATTTAAAAATAAAACTGAAATTAAATACACAACATCATGCCTATTTTTATATTGTAATGCAGGGTCTGACCACAAAAGAGACAGTGGGATCGGCACCATCGAGAAGAATCAATAAAACGTGAAATAAAAATAAATAAAACACTGTAATACTACAACCTGGTTTTTTTTGCCAGCAGAGGGAGGGAGAGAGTAAGCATGGACAGAATGCCAGAATTCTAGTGCATTTATAGTCAACACACAAAACAACCACAGAACAACGCGGTACAATATAGCTGTACTTGTATTAACAGTAGTTAAGATAAGAACTCTTCCCGTGCTCAAATTCCTGCCATGTGTAAGTAAACAAACTCAAATCAAAGCTTTCCACTTGTCTCAAAGCATGAGGGATGCAGCTTTCAGATTTTACAGCATGAGGAAATTAGTGCCCTATGCTTTTTAATCCTTGGACCCGGACAAAAATTTATAAGGGAAATTCCATGATGCTCAGGTGCCATTTAAAATCAGATTTAGGAGCCTTGTGAGAGAAAATGAGCATATGCTGCTTTTTGCAATTATATCCCATTGCTTACATGATCACAAAGCACCTTTATGGAAACTTTCACAGCCATGCCAAACAGTTGTATTCCTAGAGAGCTATAAGTATCACAAAGTCGATATGAAGGGTGTGGGCTGGGCTTGGCTTTGCCAAATGAAACACCTGACAGTTACTGTATGCTGTGTAATATGGTGGTGTTATTTTCAAGCCTCCAAAGTCTTATGTGTAATATGTTAATTTATATATATATATATATAAAGCAGCCTTAAAAAAGCAACTTAATACATGAAAAGTCTGTGGGGATAAAGGGAAGCTAGTTAATCAGCAGAATCCATGTAATTTAATCGTTTTCTGTATTAATTGCATTAACGAAAACTGATAAATTTAACAGCCTTATGATGCTATCAAGAGGCTCGCTGTTGATAATGTTATGCTGTTTGTTTACTCGCCCATCTTGGAAAAAAAGACTGAAAGACATCATGCACTTGTTAATATCTTCTTTGGCAGCTAGGAGAATGCTGAAGTTTCAAAATAAGGGACTGCTAATCCCTGTAAGTTTGTACAAAGCGGATAGTGCAAACTGTGGTTTTGCCAGGACTAGAGTTCAGGGCCAGATCAGGTTACTTCCAATGGCTGAAAGCAGAGGAGGGAGTGTGAGACAGAGATGTGAGCCTCTAAACAGCTGAGGTTTAATGTCTCATGCTCTCAGTCTCCCATATTCATAGGCTACATGGCACGTGCATGGAGGTCCCCAACATATTTGTCCACTTCAGCATTTTAGTTTGGGCACTTAAAAGGAAAGAGGCCCAACAGAATAAGAAGCTTTAATCATACCCAACAAAGGCACTACTATATGCAAAAAAATGTTAATGTGCAGCTCCATTAGAGTAAAAATGGCCAGTTGAAAGTAATCAAGAGGCTATTTAGGGCACTGTCCTCCTCCTTAGGTTTTATTGCAAGGTCTCAAGTAAGCTAAAAAAATGTGCTTCGGATAAGCCATCCAATCTATAATTAGGCACCATGAGCAAGTGAATGGAGGGCCTAACTTATCTTGACTGCTGTCATCAGGGCTGCCAGTATTTTTAGGGGACAGCAGCAGCTGCAAAAGCATTTAACGGTCTTGCACGAACAATGACACTTGGGGTGTCTCAGAGCTGAACGCCACAGAGGTTGTGGGACTGCTGTAGTGCAAGGAAAGGGATCGTTCAAGTGTTGAGGAAACCTGTTATTATACTCGTACACAACAGGCAAAAGCCTTGCAAAATGGACATGTGACAACTACATGTGACAAGTGTTTTCGAAGAGCTCTGAATCAGCTTTTTTTTTTTTTTTTTTTTTTTTTAAACCGAAGCCTGAAAGGATTTACCCCAAAAATCTGAGAAATACTGCTGGAAGTGAGCATCCAGGGGAGCAGGCCTGTAATTTTACTGGAACAAACAAAGGCTTGATTCGCAATGTAATTCTACGATCAACCCTGAGGACTGAGGAGAGGTAAGTAATGGAAGGCTTGTGAAGTAAAGCTTTACTCAGGTCAGAGGTCAGTCTAATTAAATCAGAAATGCAAACAAGAGGTTAATCCCTATCGTTAACCTCTTGTTGGGCTCTCTGAAATGATCATGCGACTGATGATTGACATCTGATCACTGAAGTGGATTTTTTTGTTTTTATTCGTTGGGGATAACTGGATATGATCCTAATACTTGCATAGCCATATTTAGTTTGTTTATTGCACACCAGACTAACGTGCCTCTGAGCCCACTGTGTAAACAAAACAGCAAGTGAATATCTAATGACATAAGATAGTGACATTTTAACAAACTGTCAAAGTTCATAAGCTGGGTAGGTTTGGAAAGTTTTTTAAAAAAAAAAAAAAAAAAAAAAAAAAAAACATGAGCTATAGCTATTAATTTTTTAATTGTATTCAAGGACCAATCTTGGAGCATGATAAAACTTGAGAATCACTAATAAAAATTTGACGATGAGATTTGCTTAGAAATAGAAATGGAAAAATAGTTTAGAACAACACTGTTTAACTTACATTTGAAACTCGGGAGCTTGAAGGATATTTTAGAGCAAATACGTCACTAGAACAGTGTGCGCATGTGTTTTTTGTTTTTTTTTTCTTTTTCCTTTTTTAAACAAATGACAAATGCAACTAATTTTGACAATGACATTTAGGGGCCAAATTCTTCAATGAGTCTGCCAAGAGGGGTGTGATGAAGGCAGAGCATATTTTGACTTCAACGCTCTCTCGGGCTGTATACTGCATCCGTGTGCTGTGTGTGAGACCCGTGTTTGCATGTGCACGCATCTGCAAAGGGTGTTCTTTGTGATACCTGACACATGCCCTCTTGCCGTCTTTATTTAGGGCTGACTATATAAAGCACTTTCCCATTGAATTACAGCACCATCTGTGCTAGCTATGTGTGGTAAGCACTGTTCACCTCCAGACTATCGGCGTTGACTTCTCTCTCTCACCCACACACCCACACACCCACACACACACACACCAAATGTGTTAGAAAGTTCTGGGAGTAAATACCATGGTGAAATGCAATCCTGTTCCACCGTCATTAAATGCCACTAGTACGCATACCACCCACCACCCACTCATGTTGGAGGGGAGAAAAAAAAACGAATACGTTTGGCATCTTTACATAAAGTTATTTTCATGCTCTTAATTTTGTTATAGTAGCACGGTGATTAAATATTGATTCACGAAGAACTTTACACAGAATAATCAAACAGAAAGACAAAAGATCCTAAACAATCAATTGCTTCCTTGAACAGTCATCAAACATAGTACATTAATTAATTAATTAATTGATCATTCATTCAGTGTTTGATGACTAAGGTTTTGGACATTGCTTCAACACTGCATCAATCTCATAATATTTCGAGATGTCTGTTGATGCTCGGTTAGTCAGCACTGTGCTTTGTATTCCGTTTTTGAGAGGTAATTATAATAATTATACCAGTGATTCATGCTTGGTCAAACTCCTTAAGAAAATGTTCTGAACTGGGTTAAATGTTCAAGTCATATTTTATACACAGAGAGTGTCTTTGGTACAACATTTTATTCAAAGTTTATCAGAAATACTCTCAATGTCTACTTTACACATTCATGCAATTATCTAGCCCATCATGTGGCAGCAGCAAACTGAATAAAACCATGTAGTCACAAATCAAGGACTTCAGCTATGAAAATGTGATTTTTGGGAATTTCACTGTAGCATGATTGCTGGTGCCAGGCAGGTTGAGCAGACAGTGGGCACAGGCTGAGCGAATATTTGGAAGACTGGAAAAACCTCCCCTGGTCTTTTTCCAGTCTTCAACCATCTAGCATCAGTGAGCTGCCCAGTGTATTCTCAAATTCCTGGTTCTTGCCAGACAGGAGTGGATGCCAGTGTAGTCTTCTGCACATCTGATTCAATGTTTGCCATGTTGCGCATGCTTTTCTGCTCATCAAGACTCATCAGCTCAAACCAGTCTGGCCATTCTCCAAAGACATCTCTCAAAGACAAAGCATCCACCCACAAAACTGCTACTGGCTGTTTTAGGTTTTTTGTTGTTGTTGTTGTTGTTGTTGTTTTTTGCTTGCACACTATTTTATGTAATCTCCAGAGATTTTTTAGTCTTTTAATCTGTTTCACATCATAAAGTAATTTTCTCCTAATTCTGAAGTTTGATGAGAAAATTAACTGACGTTTATACATTGCGTGGCTTCCACATGATCGGCCGACTAGACAATTGCATGAATGAGCAGGTGTATGGATGTTTAAAATTCAAAAAGAAAGACCCTATAAATTAGTGTTTCTCAACCAGTGGTCTGCAGACCCCTTGTGGTGTGTGGCATAATTACAGATGGTCAGTGGGACTATTTCTTAAACTATTTAAAAGATATATAAGTTGTGTGAATAGCATTTTTGCAGAATATTTAAAAATCTACTTTAAATGCATTTTTCAAGCCCATTACATTTATGCATAGTCGTGTGCCGTCACAACCCTTTCAATAAAGTAGCTTGGCTTGCTCACTTTGGAGTGCCCTCGATCTTTGTTCTCCGTGTCCTTATTAGCACAAGATTTGCACTGTGGCCAACATTGATGTTAATAAAAAAATTGGAATTCAGTGTGATAATCAAATTGTAACGTAATTGTAGTGAAATGTTTTGAACTAATGTTAGAATTGGAAGAACGTTTTATCCTTGGCTGCAATTTTATTTAAATTTTCAACTTTGATGGATAGAATTAAGTGTCTACATCAACCTTGATGGATAAAATTAAGTGTGTACATCAATTTTTTTATGTCAAATATTAAAAGTGCTGGCTTACTCCTTCCAGAATGCCCTGTGTCAAGTAGTGAGTCACCATTTTTGATGCAATCAACCTTCCTAAACCAAATCTGCAAATATCTGGTGACGTCCTAAGCCACGGATCATAGAGAATTGCAACATTAAATTAAATGCACTTTGTCGAAGTATCTATATTTCAACTTCTTTCCACCAATCCATTCCATTTAAATATGTTTAGCATGTACGTATTGGACCCAAACCGGCCTCAGCTGTCTCACAGGTGGCCACAAAGGAAAGAAAAGCTAAAGATAAAGATGAGGAATATTTTGTTTAAGGCTTTGAATATATGAAGCCCAAAAGTCAATTTGCAGAGTCTTTGTTTTATACACACACACACACACACACACACACACACACACACACACACACACACACACACACACACACACTGGGGGTCAATGGCTGAAAAAGGGTTGAGAACCACTGCATTAAATCACTGTATCACACAAATAGTTGGTTTGTAAATCTAACATATTTCCCATGTTTTGATTCAGACCCCTAGTTGCTACAGATACTCTGGTGAAAGAGAGACACACATTGTGAGGCGAGGCTGGCAAGGGAAGAGAAATGGACGTGTTTGGTGGAGCACCCCGGTTCCTGGCCTACCCTCGTCCTGTGGTGGTGCAGAGTGGCACTGATGCAGTCCTTAAATGCCAGATTGGTGGGGATCCCAGACCAGCAGTCATATGGGAGAGAAACAATGAAAAAATCCAACCAGGTGGCAAATATCGTTTGTTTGAAGATGGCAATGTTTACAATCTCATCATCACTGTGGTGACAGCAGAAGACAGTGGCCAGTACATATGCAAAGCTAAAAACTCCATAGGGGAGACGTATGCTGCAGCCACACTGAAAGTAGAAGGCGAGGCTCAAGAGATGGAGCTGAGAGAAGAGAATAAGCCCCGCTTTCTCATTAAACCCTTGTCTACACGAGTGGGCCGAGGAGATGATGCAGTCTTCTCCTGTAAGCTGTGGGGGAAACCTAGGCCAGAGGTGGTATGGGAGAAGGATGGCAAGAAGCTAAATGAGATCTTTGAGAGTACACATTTCAGTGTCGGGTACCAGGACGGAGGATGGTTTCAGCTAAAGATTTTCAAAACCCGGGCACCTGATGGTGGAGTGTACACATGCAAAGCCAGGAATGAGTTTGGTGAAAGTCTGGCTGGAGCCGTGCTGTTGGTGGATGCTGGCCCTGGACATGAAGATGAGGGAAACCGCAATGGTTATACTAATGGACACTGGAAGGCACATCAGGGAAAACAGAGAAGCAGTAAGCATGTTGTAACAAGGCTAAAAGAAGACGCTCTGCCGACTTCAGCCAAAGTAAAAATGTTTGCTGTGACTGAAGGAAAACATGCAAAATTCCGTTGCTATGTGACTGGAAAACCTAAACCAGAAATCATATGGAGAAAAGATGGAAAAATAATTTTGTCTGGAAGGCGGTATCTTCTATATGAAGACAGAGAGGGATACTTCACACTCAAAGTACTCTACTGCAAACAGCAGGATAACGGCTTATATGTTTGTGCTGCATCCAACACTGCAGGACAAACCCTAAGTGCAGTGCATCTTTTTGTTAAAGGTATGCATACATCATATGTATTATACTGTTCATATAGTTTGCCCTGATCACTAGTTTCAAGTGTCAAGAATTCTATAATATTCACAGTATTAATTTTGTTTAACTGCCTAGAATTCACAGGGTGATGTTTACAGTTATGACCAGGCCATTTTCAAATAAAATAGGCACCATCTTAAGAGTATAAAAGCATTAATTATTGACAATGAATGATGGTACAGTATTTGGATAATATGACACATGATGTACCACCATACACAAGTGAAGGAGATGGGATTAGTTTGACTACACAGTCAGCAAAATATAAAGAGGCTGCTCTATGTGGTTTAGAGTCGTTCAATTACAACCTTCTAATGTTGTCTGAGGGTATCAGTTACAGTTTAGTTCCTATTTAATCCAACAATGTGGTAATGGTCTTTTCATAACCGTTAAATGTTGCTGCTTGTCACTTCACAGAACTCTGCTGGATTTTAACTGAAACATTTCATTACAGTCAATTAAAATGATACATCGACTCATTCATACGTTTTTGGTTATTTTCAATATTTTCCAGTCGAACAATACTGAAGACATAAAACTATGAAAACACATATGGTCTGTACGTAATTATGTGCTAAATAGAACAAAACTGTTTTAGATTGTTCAAAATACTGTTTACATTGACCAGCACCTACCTGGCACACTATTGGCATTATCTTGCCTGCAATTTAACAGGTGTTCCTTTTACATTCATTCATCCATTCATACATACATACATACATACATATATACATACATACATCACTTAGTTCTTCTTGCATACCTTGATAGAAAAAAAAAGAAAACATAATAGAACACTATCACTCATCCCCAAAGACTGGATCGCAAAATTATATTGAAGTTGTGTGGGATCATCTCAACAGAAAACAGCAGCCAATGTCCAAAGAACAGCTTTGGAATGTCCTCAAGAAGCATGGTGGACTATTGAAAGAAATTACAGTGGTACCTTGAACAGCACTCGAACTTAATCCGTTCCGAGCACGGGTTCGAATCCTAAAAAGTTCGAGTTCTGATCGAATTTTCCCCATAGGAAATAATGGAAATCCAATTAATTTGTTCCAGGCCCCCAAAAAATTACACCTAAATCTGTTTTTTTTTTAGCATTTACACACAAAAGAACACATACTAAACACATCTACGCACATTTATCAAAACAGTAATTTGTAAAGTAAGAAAATAAATGTATCCAAACAATGTGTACGTCATGGAGTCGCGCGCGCACCCACTTTGATTATTCCCAGCAGTGGCACTGCGGGCGTATGTTATTCGGTTTATGATTATAGTCTGTTCCTTGGTGGTGTTGTACGCAGTTCAGTTACCCTGTCTGTTCTCCGAAAATGAGTTTGCCTGCCGTCTCATGTACTTCTGCCTGGAGCCTAAATAGAGCCTGAAATGGATTTTACGTCTGACTGCAGCCTGGATTGTGTCCATGTCACCTCACCGCTCTGACAGGGTAGTTAAAAAAAAACCCCAATGACACCTTTTTCATAAACTCACACACAGCACTACTACTTTGAGTCATACTATGCCATGTGGTCCATTGTTTATTTTTATTATTACTCTGTATTCGTAACTTTTTGGTGTGCAATGGCTACCAAAATGAAATAAAGTACAGTGTATTACCTGATATTTTCAATAAAAAAAGCACTGTCATGAACAAACGATGCTATCACAGCGAACGCGAGGCTGAGACTGAAGCGTTACCCTTTGTTTCCACTGAGAGACGTGCCACGGGACTCATTTCCCTGTGCGTACAAGTTATCTTAGGTCGGCATTCACTTTTTAACTTCTGAGATTCAGATCGAGTTCTAGGTCATTTTTTTGTGATCTGGTTGGTTCGACTTTTAAGAAATACAAGTTCTAGTGAGTTTGAGTACTGAGGTACCACTGTGCAAGAAGGCTTGCCTAGAGTTCAGGCTGTGCTAAAGAATAACGGTGGTCATACCAAATATTGATGCTAATGGTCATAAGAACTATATAAACTCTCTTTGTGTTATATACTGTACTTACAGTTATGCTTGCACGTTACAATAAATCACTGTACTTACATAAAGCTCAAGGAGTAGCTCAAGAATTTTGCACAGTACAGTGGTACCTTGAGATACGAGCGACTTGACATACGAGTTTTTTGAGATACAAGCCACGATTTCGTCAGTTTTTTGCTTTGTGATACGAGTGAAAAATTGAGATATGAGCCAGCCTCATATGCTCCCACCGCTAGTGGGCGCTAGTTGGTCTGAGGAAAGTGAGTGCAATGGACCGGAGAAGAAGTCGATGCTGCGCGCAGAAGTAAACAAAGCTGGAAAATCTGGAGCAGAGAATCAGAAGGAGTC
>JAQMCW010000034.1:20761536-20772947 GCA_030068335.1 Chrysichthys cranchii
GTGCAATATTCATGCTGTCTAATCAGCACCTTGATATGCCACACCTGTGAGGTGGGATGGATTATCTCGGCAAAGGGTTAGCTAACTAACTAACTAACTAACACAGATTTAGACAGATTTGTGAACAATATTTGAGAGTAATGGGTCTTTTGTGTATGTAGATAATGTTTCAGACCTTTGAGTTCAGCTCATGCAAAATGGGAGCAAAATCGAAAGTGTTACGTTTATATTTTTGTTCAGTATATATATACACACACACACACACACACACACACACACACACACACACACACACACGTGCACACACATATAAATGTAAGGAGTAAAGCTGTGTCTTATCTATTCTTGACATCAGAACCGCCTGTAAGATTCAAACAACCACTTAATGACCTTGAAGTCTGGGAGCGGGACCTGGCCATCCTTGAGTGTGAAGTACCAGAGGACTCTGTGCCCATCACATGGTATTTAGAAGACAGGAGGCTACAGCCAGGGGCCAAATATGGGATGGAGGAGTGGGGAACAAAGCGCCGACTCACAATCCGTGACATGGGAATTGATGACGATGGGATCTACCTCTGCGAAATGCCAGATGGAGGAAGAAGCATAGCTGAGGTAACTGTCAAAGGTAAATATCTTAGATCTATTTTTAAAACTGTGATGTATATCAAAACAAAAAAAGTCCTCTTCAGAAAAATCTGAATTTTCAATATATTTTCATTCATTGATTTGGCTGTTGATGTACACTTTCGCTTCCACCCTCTTCATAGGTACAATTGTAAGAAAACTGCCCAGAAAAGTAGATGTACTGGAAGGGGAAAATGCTGCTTTCTGTGTGGAAGTGGAAGAGGAGGAAATGGACATTCACTGGTACAAAGATGGGACAGAGCTGAGGGAGACGCATCAGACAATCATCAAATCGTTTGGCAGAACTCACATCTTGGTCTTTGTTAATACTACACCTCAAGATTCTGGCATGGTCATTTTCTACGTTGGTGGATCAAAGACATCATCTCAGCTAAGAGTGAAAGGTTAGGAATGATTTATTTTTAATCAATCCAGTTAAATGGCAGATCAAGTTTTTTTTTTTGTACCCTAACCCAAATTACTCAGACTTATAACATTATATTTATTTTCACAAAATCAAGAAATACCAATATACTGTCAAAACATACGTAAATAAAAGCTTCAGGGGTGGAACAATGTGTGTAATTCACATTTTCTACGATAAGCTGTTGCATCATTACATTATGTTACCGTCATCTGGCAGACGCCCTTATCCAGAGCGACTGACATTTTTATCTCCTTTATACAACTGAGCAGTTGAGGTTAAGGGCCTTGCTTAAGGGCCCAGCAGTGGTAGCTTGGCAGTGCTTGGATTTGAACTCCCGACCTTCCAATCAGCAGGCCAGTGTCTTATCCCCCTGCGCTACACCCCCAATACAATACCATGGTTTCCATTTTCAACTGATTCCAACATTATAAATGTATGATAATTAAAAATAAATATTAATGACAGTGTTTTTGTGGTAAAAATGTGTAACTTAGCCCACTGTATAACCAGATGTGTTTCTGAATCCTGTGTTCTCCACTATGAAATAAGAACTTTAAAAACATTCACCGCAAAGATTTCTTTAACTTATGTTCAAGGCAGACACATAAGGAGGATATTGGTGCAGAGGTGGTGCATGGATGTGTCTGAGCCGGTGTATACTGTACATATTTGGTGGATTCAGCACCCTGAAATATTTTAGTTCACATCTCATTTGTAATCAGTGTCATGACTTTAGCAGCAGGTAGCTGAAGTGTTCCCTTACACCAAACCTTAAACAGCATTCCTCTGCAAGTAGCAGGTCTAGCCAAACCAGGAAAAGTACCTACTGCTCTTGGTGGTCTCATTACCTGGCGACTCACTCCAATCCTCTTCCAGAATAACTTATAATCACACTTAGCAGCACCTGTAGCAGCACACTAATTTGACAAAGGCATTTTTTGGAAAGTTGACATTCTTTGATCATGCCACACTGATGGTCACTGAGCATTCTATTCAATTGCAAAATGTTCTTACAGAAATTACATACTTGTTCAATATATTTAATGTCTGTCAGCAAGTTTGCCTTAAATAGCCAAACCAACTAACAAAGCTTTTCTGGATTCTTTTGGACATATGGTCTATCAATTTACATTATTTTACCATTGCATCTTCATTCTTTCTCAGCGGTTAGACAATGTCCACCTAGCTGCCCTGTGGGGGTTCAGATAAACACAGAGCGTGCAAATGCAGCACTCCTGTCCTGGGTTCCAGCACAGGACTGTCGGAAGAATCCACCCTCAGGCTACATCCTAGAGAGACAGGAAATAGGTTCTCAGGAGTGGCTCCAGTGCCTGACCACTGACTCGGCAACCTCGGTGGAAATTCTTGGTGACAGTGTTCCATGTGAGGCTGACTACAGATTCCGCATCTGTAGTATCAACAAGTATGGAAGAAGTGGATATGTGGAGTGCCCTCGGGCAGTTCATCTGGGTAACATGATGTTAACATAATTGTAGCATAAATTCTCAGGAATGTTGTCGATATCGGCTGTTGGCTAGTAGTTTTCTGTAAATAAGAATTCAATTTTCCTAATAAAGCTTCTTTGGTTTGTAAATCTGACCAAATTTCATGTTTCAGTAAAACTGTGAAAACTGATACTTGTGACTTTTCCAGTTCCTGTAGCAAAAATACAAGCACCTCTACAAGATGCACTGGTGCCTGAGGGCCAGGATGCTTGTTTTTCCATTGAGCTGTCTGCCTCAGTCATAGGCACTTGGTTCTGGAATGGCAACCAAATTCAAGAAGATGAGCGTTTCCTCATTAGACGGTCTCGTACACACCAATCACTCCGAATTCGAGGGGTACGAGACACTGACAATGGAGCTGAAATCACCTTCATTTCCTATGGAATTCGTGATTCAGCAGCTCTATATATACAAGGTAAGCAGCTGCATGTATCTTGGGGCTAATACAGGACCTCCACTGTAGATTATTGAGAAATTATTATAACTGGCATACTTGTTCCTTTTAATATGCATGCAGCTCCACTAGTTAAATTTACTCCACTATCCGAGATGGACCGAAATAAGTTTGTGGAAGTGGGCAATCCAATAGTCCTCTACTGTGAGCTGTCTGACCCAGAAGCACCAGTCCGGTGGTATAAGAATGGAGTTGAATTACACTCGGTTGAAGGTCTTCACATCCAATCAGAAGGAACAATGAGGAGAATTGTCATCCAGTCAGCCGAGTTCTCTCATTCAGGGGTTTACAGCTGTGATGCCATTGATGATGTCATCAGGTTTAACGTGGAAGTCGAAGGTAAGCTGAAAAATCACTTTCATCTTACCGATCAAAATGACTAAGCACCAGGATTTTTGAGGTGTTTGAGTTTTTGAGATTCAAGTGTGTGAATTAATTGCACAAACTCAAAACGTAAAGCACAACTACAGCAATCATTAAAACATCCTTACAACTGTGTGAAATTTGAAATAACACTGATCAAACACCCGCAGCCCCACCTGTGAGATTCATAACACTTCCAAATGCGGACAGAAACAAGTCCATTGAAGCTGGATGTCCAATTGTACTACAATGTGAGCTCTCCGATCCAAGTGCCAAGGTCTTCTGGTACAAAGATGAAATAAAACTCCTCCCACACAGTGGACTAGACTTCCAGTCTAATGGAACCAAGAGGGCACTGGTAGTTGAAAAGGCTGATTTTTTCCATTCTGGGGTATACAGCTGTAAAACAAAAGGTGCTGCTGTCCAGTTCACCGTGGAAATCAAAGGTGATTGGTTTGCTTTACATAAACTACACAATGTTTGGTTTACAGCCTTAGAATCAAACTTTGCCATTCCAAGCAGTCTTCTAAAATTGTTCAAACAGAAGTGTTGACATGAAATGCTAGTGGTGTGTATCCCCAAAAATTAAGGACTAAAAAGGCTTTAAAATATCTATAGCTCCACCAGTGAGATTCTCAGTTGGTCCGGAAACCGAGAGGAGAAAGTGCTTTGAAGCAGGCTGTGCCATTGTTCTGCAGTGCGAGATATTGGATTCTTCTGGTCAGGTCCACTGGTTCAAGGATGGGAAGCAAATTCTTTCACAATCCGGTGTAGACTTCCAATCAGAGGGCTGCACAAGGAGATTAGTAATTGAATCAGCAATGCTGTCTGACTCTGGTGTATACAGATGCACAACACAAGACGACATCATTGAGTTTCAAGTCGAGATCAAAGGTGAATCTTACAGTTTCTTCTTTGCTGCTCTTCAGTGATATCCTATAAAAGCTTAAGATATTTATAGTACCTTTTTTGAAGAGATTAATATTTCAGTCAGATTATTAAATGTTGTGTCTTAGATTTTTGTTTTAATTTTTATGTAAATCTTAATTATTTTATCATGAATCATCATCTGTAGCTGTCCCAGTGCGGTTCTCGGCAGTTCAGGAAGCTGAGAAGAGTAAATGCATTGAAGCTGGCAGCTATTTTGAACTCCGCTGTGAGGTTTCGGATCCTACAGCAGATGTTCACTGGTATAAGGATGAAACAGAGGTTCTCACGGACACTGGCTGGGACATTCAGGCAGAAGGCACATGGAGAATGCTGGTAGTCCAGTCAGCAGAACCCAGCCACTCTGGACTGTACAGCTGCAACCTGCCAGATGACTCTGTACAGTTCACTGTGGATATCAAAGGTGATTTGTGACTTCCAAGAAGCATGTACCTCCAGTAACCCAAAGCTGCATTTATTTGAAGCTAGAAGCAAACTAATGGAAAACAACTGTCTATGCCTCATAGCACTGCTTTTATGGACAACTGTCTGTGATTCTTACCTATGCATGTTGTCTTGTTGTCAACTGTTTAATACTACTGTTACATGTGTTGCATTCTATATGTTGCATTCTATATTTTTGGCAGAAGGGCCGATAGATCACACGTTAGTCAGTCTGGGAAATTCTTTCTCTAAATTTTGAGGTATTAATGTCATGTATATTCCACAACAAGCTCCACCGGTGAAGTTCTCAGCCTTCCCAGGGGTTGTCAAGAACCAGCTGTTTGAAGCAGACTACCCCACTGAGCCACAATGTGAGATCTCAGACCCACCAGCCAAGGTGTGTTGGTATGACGATGGAGTAGAGCTCCTCTCAAAAAGTCAACCCCATATCAGAATGGAGGATACCAGGAGAAAGCTTGCTGTAAATTCAGCACAGCCCTCTCAGTCTGGATGGCACACCACTCTGAGAAAGGACGATGTCCTCCAGTATATTGTACGAGATGAAGGTGATTTTTTTAAAATATTTGCCTCTAACCGACAATACTTTAGCGTGGCGTCTAACAACTTTGCGCTCTGTTTAGGTTTGTAGTTGTCTTTGTGCGTGTTTTCATAATAAAACTTGTGCATATTGTTGGCTTTTAAATCGCCTCTAAACATTTAATTGTAATTATAAGTCACCGAAACTGCATAAAGTATTCCTTTATCAATGATCATCCTTAGCGCCACCTTTGAACCTGCTGGATGTCCCTGATGTTGAAAACAGCAAATGTACTGAGGAAAACATCTTTACTGCACAACAAGCTAAAATCCTGGACTCCACTGAATATAATTACCAACTTAAAGAAAAGGGAGAGATACTATTGCAAGATGGAATTGAACCTGAGCGTCAAATTGAGTGGGAAGCGCCTATGAGAACATTAACCATCGACTCATCTGAGTCACCAGACAGTGGGACAAACAGCCCAAGGACGGCAGATGATCAAACCCAGTTTAATGCAGACAAAGGTGGTTTACCACTATTATTTGTACCCCATTCTTAACTAGGAGCATTCACCTCATTGAAGCTAGAAAGCTTATTGTTTTCTTTGTGGCTTTCCTAACAGCTGAGCAGTCTCACTCTGAAGTGCACAAGGGTGAGACCTATGATGACACTGTCGAGTGCACTGTGGATATGAAAGGTGATACAACTGCTATTCCACCCTAAGCACACTTAACCCAGTGCATCTGCGCCACTAACAATGGTGGTGTGTAACTTTTCTAAGGCTGTGCCTAAAGATGCTGAATCCATGCACCTTGGTTACCCATTCTTGAAAGCGCTTCCCAAACTAATCCTTGCTATTATATCTTAATCCAACATCCAGTTGGTCTGCAAGCCTTTCTTCCCAGCTAACATTCATGTAAAATGGTTAGATTTCATTCTTAATCGCAGCACATCTACATCAGAAAACCTTTCCATTTGCTTCAGTCATCTTCCTTAATGCTAGTCAGAACAAACATAATGTCTTGAAATGGTTCATTTCGACATAAATTGAATATCTGAGCAGATTAAGCATTGAATAGATGGTTTAAATGTGAATGAATGGATGAATGAATGGATGAAATGCTGAACGAAGCAGAACAAATAACTAACTTCGTAGCATTAGCAAGCATATTTTTGTACATGTTGCCTTGATCTATGTGTCTTGTTTCTAGACCACTCTGTCGTATGGTCGTCTCTCTTATTTTTTTGCTCTTCTATGTGATAAATCTTGAAAGTAATCATTGACAACAACTATTTAATCAGCTTCTAATTGAGAAAGTGGAAACCCACTGAACCTTTTCTTTGTGCACATCATACAACTATAGCTGAATCCTTCCCTGAAATTGCAAAGACCAACATCAATAAGGAAAACTTGGGTGTCACAGACGGTTCTGAGTTTGCAAAGAGTGAGATCATTAAGGAAAGGCTGAGTTTCCCCCAGGTAACAGCGATTCCTGAGACAGCCAAGAACAAGATCAATAAGGAAAGCTTAAGCTTTACAGACATTCCTGAGCTCACAAAGAGCAAAATCCTTAAGGAAAGCTTGAGCGTCACTGCAGTTCCTGATTTTTCTGAGACTGAGAGCACTAACGAAAGGTTAAGGTTCACAGAACTTCTGGAATTCTCAAAGAGCAAGAACCACAATGAAAGCTTGAGCTTCACAGCAGTCCCTGATTTTGCCAAGACCGAGAAAACAAAAAAAAACTTGTGTTTGACAGATGGTTCTAAAATCACAAAAAGCAACAGCCTTAAGGAAGGCTTGAGCTTCATAGCAGATCCTGATTCTGCCAACACCAACAACCTTAAAGAAAGCTTAAGCTTCACAGACAGCTCTAATGTCTCAAAAAGCAAGAGACTTGAGGAAAGCTTAAGCTTCACAGCAGATCCTCATTCAACCAAGACCAGGAACACTAAAAAAAGCTCAGGCATCACAGATGGTTCAGATTTTGCAAAAAGCGAGATCATTAAGGAGACTCCACAGATGACTGCAGTTTCTAACTGGGACAAGACTGAGATCAGTAAAGAAAGCTTAAGCTTCATAAACTGTCCTGACTTTCCAAAGATCAATATCATTCAGGAAAGCTTGAGCATCACAGCTGTTCCTGAGTTGTTAATGGAGGAGAACATTAAGGAATGCAGTCTAAACCAACTTCAGCATACAAAACCAGACTCCACTGCCCCATTCTGCATCTACAAGGATGAAGAACTACCCCGACCTCAGTGTGATGAACAGAAAACAGCTTGCAGCTTTCAAGAAGATGACAGAAGTTACTTCAAAGTTCAAGAAATTTGCACGGATGACGATGCTTTAGCATTTAAGGTGGATCGTGAAGGTGATTTAAATAGTTAGCTCCATCATTCAGCAAGTAATGATGAGAGCATAGTACATCCCATTGTCAACATTTTAAACATAATTTAATGCCATTTTTCCATTCTGATTCATTAACTCAATACGTATAAATTAAGCTAGTCAAAATAATAATAATAATAATAATTTGCATGGCTTGCCAGAATAACTCTGTAAGTTGTCAGGTTTTCATTAGATTAACTGAGTAACTAAACCTAAATCACCTAAAAAAAAATTAACACATTTCAGAAAAAAAATTACATTCACATCTAACACAAACCATCTTTTCAAGAAAAAGTCCCATGACCATAAACAGTGACTGATGCCATGGTATTAGAAGTTATCTTTTTTTTTTTTTTTTTTAAAGCCATTATTATTTTTTATTAAATATTCTCAAAGCTAATAAATATCTAATTTAAAGTAACAATCAGGTTTGAGGTAGCTTACAATTTCAATCTCAAATGTCAGATATAGTTATTCTTTTATTTTCCTTAGTAGTAATACAAATCTCTCTATATATAACTTGACACACTCTAGTTACAAAGATGAATATCACAGCACCTCGAGACATGTCGGATGAGAAAGCCTTTGAAGCAGCCTGTGTCAAAGACCTGGGTGAGGTCTCTGAAAAGAAGGCCCAGATCATTATGCATGGAGACATTTCCATAGTCCAGCAACAATATGAGGAAATCATGATGGCTACTCTGACCTCAAACGAACAGTTTGCCCAGTTATCAAAGATACCACACAAAGAAGTTCTGACCACTGAGACAAAGGATCAATCTGTGATGCATCAAGACAAAGTACAAGGTGACTCAAGACTATGTGTCTAGCATACTATTAATTAGCATAACAATTACCAATGTATTTTTCAGACATTAAGAAAGACCAATAATCAACACAGCTACACTCTCCTTGAATGCATAACTTATTTTAATACATGATTTTATCTTTCCAAACCTGAAGCATCTTCGCCTAAACCAGTAAAATTTACGCCACTGCCTGAGACTGGCAGAAATAAGACCATTGAAAGTGGTATGCCTCTAGTGCTACAGTGTGAAATATCAGACCCAGATGCACCAGTTTGTTGGTTCAAGGATGGAATACAACTCCAAATGAAACATGGATTAGTGATTCAGTCAGAGGACTGCCTACGGAGGCTGGTTGCTCCAACTGCATTGCCCTGTCACACAGGGATATACACCTGTGAGGCAATGGATGATGTCATAAAATTTAAGGTGTATGTCAAAGGTGATTTAAAACCTAGTTTAATCCATGTTGAATGCATTAAAACAGTTTAAGTCACTAAACGTCCAATCTTTTTTCTAACAAATTTATAATAAACAAAAATGCACAAATGTCAGAATACTATTTGGCAAAACAGATTTCATTTACCATTACTTTAGTGTAATTGTACGGCTTTTTCTAATTTTATTAATTATACAAATGCTTTAGTTTCTGAGAGGCATTCCTGCACTCAAGTGACATACAGTACTTGCATTTAAAACATACCTACAAACAAAAGCTGCTTTTATTAAAACATGCTAAATTAAACTCTTTAGCTGCACAGCTGAAAGGCTTGACGCTCTCTGAGACCGAGAAGAATGAAATGGCAATCGATGAAGCAGACAATGCAAGTGTTCAACAAAAAGAACCTATAAATTCTCCAGCTCAGGTCTGCTGGTACAGACAAGAGCAACAACAAACTCCAGAGTGCCTCACTGTTATCCAATCAGAAGTGATCAGATCAGAAGCGATCAAATCAGCTGAGCTGTCTGAACCTGGAGTATACACTTATGAAACAAAGGATACCAACATCCTGAGTACTGGGGATCCACCAGGTGATTCTTCCGTCATCTTTGACATGTCAACCCATCTGATTACAATACTAACCCCTTCAGTCATGCAATGGTAACTAATAGTCATTGTGCTGAATAGATCTAAGGTTGTGTTTCATTTCTTTTCTTTTTTTTTTTTTTTTTTCCTGAGCCAGTTATGTCATTGTGTTTACTGCATGTGTTCAGAAACTACACTAGCAGCAACAAAAAGAAAATGGACTAAGTAAGTGCAAGGTCAATGTTTGACTTTGAACATACTGAAGTCTAGTGATATTAAAAATAATAGAGCATAATATTCACAGCTCATTTTAGTAAGGAAAATACATTATGCATGCTACTACACAATAGGTAGGTTTACTACAGTGTCAAGCAGAAACCTTTTAACTTTGAACAGACCTAGACACCTACATAAAATCACAAGGCTTTTAATTTGCAGGACCAACTAAAGAAATATTACACTGAAGAGTCCAGTAATTTGCATGATTATTAAAATCATACTTAAATATTTCAATAAAAAAAGCTTGCCCGGTATGCAAATATTACCACTTGAGTCCAACGTCTTTTATTTGATTTTTTTTTTTTTACCTTTGTCTTATGTTGCCTTTGTCATGAGTGTTTAATGTCTTTACATTGTAATAAGCTTTCATAATTTACTCTTGCACTACTAATGTTACATTACATCCACACTATCATTGTCTGTCTGTTTTCTTTGTCTAAATTTATTTATTCGTAAACGTCCTCTTAGCGTTATTAATTGTTGCTATGTTCTTATCGTCATTTAATGCACCATATATTTTCTTATATAACCAAACCATTCTAAAGCAAAGATTTTGGTGCAACTCTTAATCTTTCTAGGGAAACATTACATTTCATTAACACGGTTTATATCAACACAACTAACAATTACAAATGTATCTCTCTACAATAATGCCCATAGCACCCCCAGTGATGTTCTCCACTGTCACTGAAGCTCAGAAGAACAAATCTGCTGTAGTTGGAGAGCCGTTTGACTTGGAATGTGAGGTCTCAGACGCTGCTGCAAACGTATGCTGGTACAAGGATGGAAATGAGCTGTCATCTGAAGCTGGAGTTTTGGTTCAGTCTGAAGGTACAATAAGAAAACTCTCTGTGCAATCAGCTGAATTATCTCACATTGGAACATACAACTGCAAGACAGATGCTGATGCAGTCACATTCAACGTGGAAATAGGTGATTTGCAGATTCATTGATTAACATTACAATAGTTTCAAAAACTATTTTAGTGACACTATTTAACTGGAAACCACTAATGCTTATATTTGAAACAACCTTGTCACAGTCACAATCCATAATTACTCAGTTATTTGTATAATTTTATGAAAACAGTGAAAAAGTTGAGCTTAGGATCAATGCTGCACTTAGAATATTATTAATAACTTGAATCATAAAATGAAATCACTATCGCTAATTCCTATATTTTACCTGAAATTGAATTGGCTGTAAAACAAAACATCCTCTACATTTTCCCCCCATTGTCTTTTAAATCAACATTATTTTCTCTTTTTGCTACTCACAACTGTGTAGCTTCATCTACGATGTTCAAACCACTTTCAGAGATGGAGATGAACAGGTCCATTGAATTAGACTTGCCAAATCTTCCAAAATATGAGATTTCAGACTCTGAAAGCCAGGTTTGCTGGTATAAAGATGACTCAGAGCCTCGCTCAAACAGTGGACTTAATATCCAAAGAGATGAAAATGTGAGGAAATTAACTGCTGAATCAACTGAGCTTTCTGACACTGGAACATTGATCTGTGGCAGTCTTGATGATGATGATGATGATGATGCTGATGCTGTGTCATTCAAGATGGACAGTCAAGGTGATTTTCCAACAACCTTAAAAATGTAAACATATATATAT
>JAQMCW010000034.1:20773047-20791837 GCA_030068335.1 Chrysichthys cranchii
GCTGGGAAGTGGAGTCAGGGTCGTGTGTCGGGTTGCCATGGTGTGCTAAAACAGGCGGGTTGCCAGAGTTCATGACACACTGCATCAGTGTGTCACCCAAATTATCCATATTATGTTATAATGAAGTTACATCAATGTTATTGCTCAGTTGAAATGTAAAACACAAAACAGGGGCTTAACAGAAAACCACAAGAGCATCGTGTTACATAAGGTATTTTTATTTACTGTATTTTTGGAATCTTCTTGACCAGCTATGCAAGTCAGCACAGATAGAAAAAGGGGCTGCGTTTGAATGAATACATGACTAAGAGGTGAGTTAGGTATTCTCTTCCAGCAAATCTATATATGAATATATCTACGGTCTACTGCAGAGACCAAAAGACACTGTAGAGAAAATCTGCAGAAAGTCATAGACAGAATGACACCGAGTTCAGCCGTGCCGCAGTGGAGTACACAGAGCACATTTCACACTCAGCATGGCCTCCTGCTAGAAACACTATTAAAAAAAAAAGATCCATATTACACTCTACTGTCTAGATCTATGATTACAACAGTACATGTGATATATTTAATTGTTATTCCCAAAGCCCAATAAATACTAAATTCTCACTTTGTGCTTGTATACTAAAGCTCATGGATCACTAAAAATTTGTATCATTCATGCACAATCACATTACAAGAAAACATGTTTGCTTAAAGTTATTAAGAAGTCGAGACATGCATTTCTCTCTAAACCATGATATTTAACCAAGTGATGCGATTTAGTAATAGATTTCTATGGAGTTTACACTTCATTTAAAAAAAAAATACCACTGGACAGATGGGTACAAATGATTATTGGGGGATAGGCCAGGTAATGGTACATGTTTGTCATACCCATCAACATGTCACACATAATTTAGACCATTGATGGTTATAATGGTGTCATCTCAGGTCATTCTGCGTACGTAAATTCACACCATTCCCATCCATCAGGTGCATCAACTGGTCAGTACTTATCCCTGCCATTCAACATTTGTGGTGCATCCACCAATAACCATGCTGTCGACCAAAAGTTTGAAGTTGCTGTATAAACGAGGCCACCTCTGCTTCATCTGTCTTGTTATCTGCAGGCCAGAGTTCTTTACAGGGATTGGAGGCTTAGTTTAATATACATGATTCTTCCAGTAACATCAAGATCTCCCGGTTTGTGAAACTACACTTAAAATAGTCCTGTATGATTGCATCCATATTCATTTTCAATCTGTAAAGCTTTCTGGCTAACGTACGGCAGAGGTAGTGATGCCACCTGATTTGCTTAAAAAATAGAGAAAAAAGGCAGAATTGCAAGAAAAAAGGCAGAATTGCAAGAAATAAAGGCGCACTTAAGTGAAATGAAGTCGGAATTCTTCGATTTTCAAGCAAAAAGTCGGAATTCCAAGAAATAAAGTCTCAGTTGAAGCATTGTTTTATTATTATTGAAGTGGATCAGGTGTCCATATGATGCTTTATAAATGCTTTTGGTATAAACTGGCTTTACGTTATGGATAAAAAAAGCTTTAAGAAACGGAATAATTTGGGTTGAAGTCCATCTTCTGTAGATAGATACAATAGATTCAATAGAAAAATACTATCTTATCCCTACATCTGCACAAACAGCTGGTCTTGGAAGGCGAAAGCACATACAATTTTTCAAGCCGCTCTACTTAGTTTTGGCTATAAAAATAACAAGAGTGAGCAAATCTGAAAAGATTGGCTTGTGACCAACTAACATGGCAACATACAGACATTAAATCAGAAAACTGCGTAAAAAAAAAAAAATGAATACATAAATAAACCTAACGATATCCAGGAGCTGAAATGACAGAAATTCTTCCCAGTAGATCATTACAAACTCCTGATTGCAGCTTTAACTCTGATACTGCACCTACTTTGCGTTCATAAAAACTCTCTTCAAGGTTCAATCCCAGGACTGATCCCTGAAATGAAATGAGCAGGGAGAATAGCAGGATGACAGTAGGGAGCAGGCAACATGGCTGAAGCCGGTCATTTGTCTGGATGTAGCGCAAACTTAATGCCCTGGCTTAAAACAGCAGATGATTGGCCAAGATTAAGTATCAGATCTCACGGCATTTGTGGAGCATATGAAATCACTCTCGATGGTCTCATTTTCCCTTAATTGAATTAGAAGCTTTCCCAGCTCAGACTGCTGGGATGGATGGGTGCTTTTTTGCCCTATAAGAGTGGAACAGATACGTGTCCGAGGTGTCGGAGATAAACCCCACAGCAGAAAGCCAACATCCGACAGGACAGGGTCAGCCAGGTTCCCATGACATCACCGGCAAAATAATAGAGCCACTCTTAGCCAATCAGGGCCAGCTGAATGGGGGCTGTTCTATCATTTTTATGATGTCATGGCTTTCTACACTAACGGTGTCAAGTGGTACAGTGATGATATTCATACAATAAAACTCCAATTTTGCAAATGCAAATGTACATATCTCCTGCAGCTACAGTTAACAGCGCATGATCGTATCTGTTTCATCTCAATTAAATAAAGCATTGATCAAATTAAACTAAAAACAGCAACCTTGGTTTGAAAGTGAATATTAGTGAAGTGTACATTTATCTAGAGGTTAAAAGGGTGCAGAACCGAATCAGTGCAAATTAAATGATCCTATCAATACTGAATACTATAATTTACATTTCTAACTGAATTGGATAGATACTATAACACAGAAATATCACTAACCAAGTTGCTCGCAAAAATGTATTTACAAAAAAAAAAAAAAGTCATATTAGCATGTTGGTAATTCAAACCGATCTTTATAGCCCTTTGCCTAGAAAACCGAACAACCCCTATATGTTGTGCAGTCTCTACTTTGGTATCATCTATAGCAGCTCTGGTGCTACATTTTCCAGGAGTTTTATTGCATGGGACACACGCTCCAGTTTAGCTAAACAGTGCTCCAGAGGTGAGACCTACAGCACTTTCTCTGCCCTGTTCTTGACCTCAGTCCAAAGTTACACAAGCTTACGTTCACTACAGCAAAAGTCATTGTGCTGGAAGCAAAGTCTGCAACCAGATGTCTGCTTTCTCTGTTATGTATTTGCTCATATTTACACCTGGCTTCTAAACAGGGTCCAGTGTTTTCTGCTTTTTCTTGGAAACACAATCTGTCTGCCAATTATCTGAGGAATTACTGCACCTGGGCTGGCTGTGATGGATTATGAAGAAATGAGAAATTTAAAAAGGGGCTCTCTCAACAAACAGAGAGAAACATTGACGGGGAAGTGATCTAATTTCAGTGATAACCCAGCGACCCCACTGCTGAGGAAACATGGGTAGGAAAAGGACAACTGGAGAGGAAAAGACAAATAGCACATGAACTGCGGCTAAAACTGCTGAAGGTTTGCTTATCTGCATGCAGACACTGGTGTGCTGCTCAAGATCTTTTCACCATGGATCATACTGTGTGCCTTGATCAAGAAGTTGTGAATCTGTGACAAGGATGCAGATCAATTGATAAACTGAGTGCAGGTCATGACTCACTGAATAAAAAGGGATTAAGCAAATACACATACTTAGGAAAAGAGCTCCTCAAGGGTTCTTCTGATGATGTCGTTGTAAGCTTCCTAAAGAGGTTCTAGATAAAGTTCATTTTCTGAAAGGGGAACTCTCACTTGTGTAGGATTCCACATAAAATCTTTACAAAAAAAAACAAACAAACAACCCTGAACGCAATAATTATATTGAAAAATTGAACCAGTTGTGATGTTCTTTGTTTTTGGTTGGTGCTGTCTTTTTATTTTTTCTGTGAAAAGTTTTGGAAAAAAAAAAATCCGAGCATCTCAAATATAAGGGATAACAGTCAGGTTTTATTGTTAGCTCCTAAACACAAAAGTACAACAGCTTGCTCAGCATTTTCTAGTCACGTTCTCAACATCATATTAATGAGAAATCTAGCGTAGAGAAGACATTAAACATTGGACTCTGAGTTTTGGCTTCGAGATTTGGCTTGGCTGGTTAGCTCAAGCACAGTGAAATTGAAGGCAGTATTAGCTTGAAGCTTTGGAACCGGATCTGTTTGAGCAGAATGTACAGATGAGGAGGTGAGACAGCTGGACAGACTAAAGAACTAAATCACTGCTGCATCGCTCGGTTTATGTAGAGATGAAGCCATCTCTCTACTATCATCAGGCGGTCAAACAGCATTGTGGGTAGTGTAGGAAATGTTTAACTAAAGGGAAATGGATCAACATGTTGATGAAAGAACTTTCAAAAAAATCAACATAGAATTTTTTAAAATAATTTAAAAAAAGATATTTGAAGATGTGCTAATTATAAAGATTTATATGCAAGTCATTCAGGCCTTTTTTTTTGCCTTGAAAGGTGCTAGATTAAACCTTTTTTTAAGTGTCTAAAGTTACTGTATCTGTGTGTTCTTATGATTTATCAATTATATAGAGAAAATAATGATTAAAAAAATGTGTAGCCCACACATAAAAAAATGACATTTATAGTAACATATAACATGTAATATTTATAATTTTATAAAATTTATCATTTTACTTTTTTAAAGCAGACTGATTTAGAAATTAAGACCATTATATGTGACATTCCATTACAAACTATTAAATGTCAAAATTGAGTTATTGTATTAATGGTATGGTCATTATAAAAGCTTTTTTGATAAGCTTTATCAAACTGTCAATATAGATATTCATGTTCCATATGTGCATAAAAGAACGTATTACTAAATGTGAACAATCGACCATGCAGAGAAGGCTCATCAAAACGTTATGTAATAGTACGTAGTAATTTTATATACACACAGTTGTGCTCATAAATTTACATACCCTGGCAGATTTTGTAAGGAAAACATGAGTATTCAGGCAAAACACATCTTTTATTTTTAATGGGATTCAAATGAAACCATGAGACATCTCAAAATAGCACAATCATTAAAGAAAACATGATTTTGAAAATACTGAGATGGTCCCATGTCAAAAGTTTGCATACCCTTAGTTCTCAGTACTGTGTATTCCCCCCTTTAGTATCAATGATGGCTTGTAGTCTTTTGTTTTAGTTGTGGATGAGGGACTACCATCTCAGATGGTAAAGCTGTCCATTCTTCTTGGCAAAAAGCCTCCAGTTCCTGTAAATTCCTGGCCTGTCTTGCATGAACTGCATGTTTGAGATCTCCCCAAAGTGGATCAATGATACTGAGGTCAGGAGACCGTGATCGCCACTCCAGAACCTTTATTTTATTCTGCTGTAGCCAATGATGGGTTATTTTGGCCTTGTGTTTGGGATCATTGTCATGTTGGAAAGTGAGTCTTCTGGGTTGATGAGTGCAAATTGTCTTCCAGTATTCTCTGATAACATGCTGCATTCCACTTGCCATCGACTCTGACTAAATTCCTTGTGCCGCTGTAACTCACACACACCCTCAAAACATCAGAGATCCCCTCCATGCTTCACAGTAGGGATGGTGTACTTTTCATCATAGGTCTTGTTGGATCCTCTCCAAACATAGCGTCTATGGTTGTGACCATAAAGTTCAATTTTGGTCTCATCATTCCAAATGACTTTTCCAGAAGTTCTGATGCTTATCTAGGTGTTTTGCATATTTCAAACTGCTTATTTTATGACATTTGCACAGTAATGGCTGTCTTCTGGCAACTCGACCATAGAGCCCATGATTCAAGTATCTCCTTATTGTGCATCTTGAAACATCCACACCACTTTTCTGTAGAGAAGCCTGGATGTCAGCTGAAGTTATTTGTGGCTTTTTCTTTGCATCCTGAACAATTCTCCTGGCAGTTCTCGCTGAAATTTTTGTTGGTCTACCTGATCATGGCTTGGTGTCAAGAGAACCCCTCAATTTCCACTTCTTTATGAGAGTCTGAACACTGCTGATTGGCATTCTCAACTCTTTGGATATCTTTTTATATCCCTTTCCTGTTTTATAAAGTTGAACAACCTTCTCTCTCAGGTTCTTTGACAGTTCTTTTGCTTTCCCCATGGCTGAAATGTGCAGGTGACTGTCAAGAGCCCAGAATCTCACTGACTTTTTATACAAATACTAATTACAAGCATACAAGTCACAGGTGTGGATAATTACCCTTAATATCCAACTGACCTGTGTGTGTCAATGTGTGTGTATATGATCAAGCCAAAACTTCAAGGGTATGTAAACCTTTGGTGAACGCCATTTGGGTGCTTCCACTTGTCATTACGGTTAAAAAACCAAACAAACACAATTATGTGATAATAAATGGCTTCGCCCCAACCACTAACTCTGAATGAAAGAGAAAATTTTGAACATAGTCAATCATATTTCACATGTTCTGCCAGGGAATGTAATAGAAAGAATCAAATGTAACAGATATGGGGAAAAAAGAAAATTTAAACGATTAGTGTAGATTCTTACAAATGACATATAGCACAGTCTTAGGTATATAAGGCTATAATATTCATATTCCTGGCATGCAGCACTTGACTTGCCAACAAATATCATGGTTTTGTTGACTTTAACTTGACACTGGGCCTGTCCCTAACCTTCTATTGTAGCCCGTTAAACATGCCCTACAACTATGCAATTACCTCATTTAGAAATAAGAAATATGCTTTGACTAACATGACTGGTGCTTAGGATAATCCAAATGAAAACTGTACAGAAACAGATGTTTCCATTTTGTATACTTGTGATTCAGAAGTCTTTTTTTTTAAATATTAAAAATTTCCATAGCTACCCCCATAAGGTTCTCAGCCCTTCCAGAGGTGGCAAGAAACAAGTTCGTTGAAGCAGGCTGCCCCATTATACTTCAATGTGAAATCTCTGAGTCAGCAGCCCAAGTTTCCTGGTTCAAAGACGGAGTGGCACTCCTTCAAAAGCCTGGACTTGACATCAAATCAGAGGGCACCATGAGGGCATTGATCATCCAATCAGCTGAGCTCGAACACTCGGGCTTGTATAACTGTGAAGCTCATGATGATCATATAGCATTCAAAGTGGATGTTGCAGGTGATTTTGAGTCCACATACTTTCTCAAAACCACTAACGTCAAATCACGCTTCATCCACTAAATGCCTTGTCCTTATATAAAACTTTATCAAGAAAATGTAAATAACCAAATACTGAAAACCTCACTTGAAATTGTAGATTGTGCTCAATGACAGATCCTTCAAATAAAAATCATCCTTTTATTTGTTTCTAAAACCAAACCATTTAAGGTGTCCAAAACCCATGAGAATATTTTTCACGTCTTTACTTTTTATTCTTATTGCCTGGTAAATGCACCACATACATAGGAAACCACATGCAAAAAAAGACCTCTTCTAGTAACAAATGGACAATAGAACATATTCATATGCAAACCTTTTTTGCCATCATTAGCCCCCTCATCCATTAGTAAACTGCCACACAATATGAAAAATGGCAGAGGGAAATCTGTGTATAAATCTAGTAATCCCATTTCTTTGAATGAATGAAAACACTCCTAGCTTCACCAGTGACGTTCACAGCTGTCCCTGAGTCTGAGAAGACCAAGTCATTTGAAGCAGGCTCACCTATCATTCTCCAGTGTGAGATATCTGAGCCCACTGCCCTGGTTCAATGGTACAAGGATGGGACTCAGCTCCTCCCTCAATCTGGAGTTTTCTTCCAATCAGAGCACACCATGAGGACATTGGTTATCCTGTCAGCCACGGTTTCCCACTCTGGGGTTTACACTTGTAACACAGCTGATGATATCAGCGAGTTTTATGTGGACATTAAAGGTGACATTAAAGGTTTATCTGAACCACTGCCATATAACTAACATATACATCACTGTGTACTGTCCGACTTTCATTGGTTGAAAGCAATAGATCCATCCTGCTGCTTTTGTACATGCTAGATAATCATTTTCCTAAAACGAGATGCATAGAGCCATCTGCAACATTTCTTCCATGTTTGCTGGCTGTAGCTGCAATCTACCCATCTTCTTGGTGCTGTCTGTTCATTACATTGCTCAACTGCAATTCATCCTCATACAGCTTTATTTAATGCTATTTCTTTCTATTTAGTTTGGCTGTTAAGAGTGGTGACCATCAGCAGCACTTAATGATAATGCATGCTTGATATAAAACAATGCAGCAGACATTGATAGAAAAGCACTCCAGAAATCAACTTTTATCATTCTTATTCTTCTGCAGCACCACCTGTGACATTTGCCTACATCCCAGAGGAAGAGCTCCACAGAAATGTAGTGGAACAAGACAATCTCTTCCTTTGTTGTGAGGTTTCCAGACCTGATGCCAGTACACAATGGTACAAAGATGGAGTCGAGTTACTGGCCAGTAACAAAATAATAATAGAGACAGAGCACACCATGAGAAAACTGATCATCCAGTCTGTTCAAATGTTGGATGCTGGGACATACACATGTCGTGCCGGAGGCAGTGCCTTAATATTCAAGGTTAATGTACGAGGTAAGTAAAGCACCTTTAACATATGTAGAAAATGCTTCCCATTACATTATACAGTATATACCTATATACAAACATAGATGCATACATACTTGGGAGGAAAACTAGAGAAACATTTGAGAAAAATCAATCAAAATCAAGACATGGCTTATTTAAAATGATCTACATTTTAGTTCGGCAAATAGAAATATTTGGTTAGATGGAAATAAAAGCTGTTTTTACTCCCGTCCTTCATTTTTCACATGCTTTAACAAAACAAGGCTTTATGACCTTATAACTGATACTGTCAATTATGTAAATGTTATGTTATTTGCTCAACAGAACCTCCCATAATGATTGTCTATCCCAAGGAAGATGTTCACCTTGATCGACATGTTCCAGAGGAAATTGTTCTCAGCTGTGAACTTTCACGTACAAATGGAAAAGTGACTTGGTTCAAGGATGGCCAGAAACTTCAAGAAAGCGAAAATATGAAATTGAAAACAGAAGGTCCATATAGAAGACTGAAGATTCTTCACAGCAGAGTTGAGGACTCTGGAGAGTATGTCTGCGACACTGCTGATGACTCAAAATTCTTCTATTTAAGCATAAAAGGTATATTAAAGCTAAATTATGAGAAATTATAAATTGTGAGTTAACTACGCCAATGCCTAACCTACAAGAAGAAAAATTTATATGTACCAGGTTCATTCACTGATTCATTCATTTTCCTTCATTTACCTGGTGCGGGAGTGGAGGTTGCGGTGGGAACAGGTTAAGGTGGTCAGCCCAGACTTTTCTATCCCTCTCAGCTCTGTTCCATGAATATTTTGGATTACTGTGCTTCTTATCCCATCATGCAGTGTAAGCCCATTACCCAGCAGAGGAATCTCATTTCAAATGCCTGTACTGCCAAGGATCTATACTGAATAAAACATAGAGCTTTAGTGGAAACCTGCAAACCTGCTTTACCAGCGCACACCAGGACACCACTCCAACTCTGCTGACCTGATTCATTTGATTCTTAGGTTCACTTTTCACATTGTTCTTGAATACAATAAGGTACTTTAGGCATATCTTACCAGGTGGTCCGGACCTCTACTGGGACCACATGACTCGACTGACCAGTGTAATTCACTTGAGAATATTAGGAGTAATACCAGATGTGACTTTCACCTTACTGAAAAATGTGGATTGTGGTCAGTTTGTAAAACTGCAAAATCCGGCTGCAATGACACTTGGTGAGTGTCAGAGGTCAGCTGTGAATTTGCCATCAGAACATTATTGGCAAATAATAGGGATGTTGCTGGGATAATGGACATCTCTCCAAAACTGCCAGAGTCTTGATGATTTGTCCATGAAAACCACCTCCATCATACATGGTTTAAAAGAGGGCGAAAACTCTCACTGCATTCACACAGAGACTGGTGCACAAAGAATACCCTGTACCCTATACTCATATACACTGTACTTCTGCAGTATCTCCAAAATATACGAGGTACACTTCTTCAAATACATATAACACATGTATACTACATCAGCTTAAACCTTGACCCCTCAAGAAAGTTGTGCAAGGGTACAGATCCAGGCTAGTGTTCTACAGCTTGGATGGAGCATGAACTCTTCAGGGCAGGCTGGGAGAGTGATATAATTGAATCAATCCCTCTGTTACCTTTATTAAACAACAGACCACCATCTCCATCAGTTTGCCTGTCCAAAGGCACGGCCAAATACCTTCATGCAACATTGAAGAGATGACTTAAACACACAATCCCAACCTTGACCAGTGCCATCAATATCTTTGGCAGCAACTCATCCACCCTGCATCCTTGCCACTATGAAGGCTTCTAACTGCCATAGTAACCTCAGTCACATAAATTCACTCCACAACAGCAGAGATTTCTGGCACTGTTCCACAACATGCTTCCTTCAACAATACGACCAAGAAAGGTCAAACCCCTTCCCCCACACATTGCACAGTCCCCCCCCCATATATCCTCCATATCATGTATATCCCCCATATAGATGAATGCTCAGCAGTATTTGAGCATGGACTCATGACCTTCAGGTGCACTGAACAGTTTGACAGAACATTTTTGATGCGAACAGAAATTCTTCTTTTAAATGGCCTGTACAATCTCCTGCCATGCCTGGGCTTTCATTTTTGGAACTGTGTTTTTTTTTGCAGATCTTCTGGCTCTTATATATGACTTATTTAAATCAGGAGAGCCCTCAAATCTGATCTTAATTAACACTTCCTTCACTACTGGCATGTGCTAGCTTACCTTCATGACAGATACTGTCAACCTTCCAGCCACAGCTTCTTGCAGCTGCCTCTATAAAATCCTTTGCATCCTCACCAAAGTCCTTGACAAACTGCTAAGGAAAGTGGGAAGCTCTCTTAGGTTTACCAGGTAAACCTAACTAGAAAATTTATTGAACCAATCCTATTGTCCTCCAGAACAAATTAAAACAGCAAAGTCCTCCAGACCTAACTGAGGCTTATCTTTTATGGGAACTAGGGAGTAGGAGAAAGAGCACCCCCAATGGAACTTAAGTCCTTTTTATAGCCCGTACATATCTAATCTATACCTTTCCATCTCACAATAGCTCAGGCTTTATCTTTGCCAGTGAAGTGACATTCCACATTCTCAAAGGACTACAAAATAGGCAAAAAGAAAACAGATATTCCAAGATACACAACAGTTTATTTTTGTTGGTCTTAAAGCTGCAGACACCACATTTTCCAACAGACATTAAATCAATCACTTAATATCCAATCACAATAGCTGGAATCTAACTGCAATTCCAGATTGCTATGTAAACTGTGTCCAGACTGATGAACTGTGTTATAATGCATAACAATTTGACTTATACAGAATACATTCTGAAAAGCCACATGGTAAATAATTATACAGTTTAGTCATTCTATGTTTTATTCTAGATATGGTTCCACAGTGCACAAAGAAACATTCAAAGTAATTATCCTCAATACTGCCTTTTCAGAATGTATCTACACCTGAATATGGATAGTTATGTATTTTGAATATGTAACATCGTTACTAGCATTCTGTTACAGCTCAATCCTGTTTTGACCTGCTATATATCAGTTCCATCTAAATTACTTTCCTAATTGTCTGACTGCATCAGGCACTGACCTCCTTATATGTATTTTTTCCAGAACCCCCAGTACGAATAGTTTCCCCAAGCCAATCCCAAATGGAACTTTGCCAGCAAATGTCAGAGAGGATGGTGCTGAGTTGTGAAATTTCCAGAGCCAATGCTTCTGTGCGCTGGTATCGAAATGGGCTTGAGGTGGAAGAGAACAACAACTTAATTCTTGAAGTTGATGGTGTTTACAGAAGACTCATTATACCAGAGACAACAGTCAGTGATTCTGCAGAATATGTGTGCGACACAGTTGACGACTCTGTGACATTCTTCGTAAACATTGCAGGTGATGTGATGGAAATCTCAAAACTGTCAGATGGAGAGACTGAAAGAAATCATACACTACACAGCCAAATGTTTGTGGACACCTAAATATCACACTCGCATTAGCATTACAATTTCTATTCAATAGATCTAAGGGGCCTAGTGCAAACATGTTCCAGCATGACAATGCCCCTATGCACAAAGTGAGGTCATGGATTGCCAAAGCTGGAGTGGAAGACCTCAGGTGGCTTGTAAGGAGACCTGGTCTTAACCCCACTGAACACCTCTGGGATAAACTGGAACTCCAACTGCACACCAGACCTCTTCACCTGACATCACTGCTTGACCTCACTTAGCCTCTTGTGTTTGAATGGGCATAAACCCAGAGCCATGTTCCAAAATCTAGTGGAAAGCCTTCCTAGAAGATTGGGGGCTATTATAACAGCAAAGAAGGGACTCAATATGAAATGAGATGTTTAACATGCACATCTGGGTGTGATGGCCAGGTGTTCACAAATTTTTGGCCATATAGTGTAGTTGAAATTACACAAGAATATTGTTTGTGTCACTTCAATCTTTATGTAGCTGATCCTTAACACAACAACTTCTGTTTGTGCAGAACCGCCAGTACGATTTATTCGGCCAAGGAAGGTGGCCTACGAAGTTGACAAATTTGTCGGGGAAACCATAGTTCTTGACTGTGAGGTGTCTAGATCAAACGCACAAGTCAGCTGGAAGAAGAATGGTGAAGAGATTGAGGAAAACAGCAACATAACCATAACTGAGGATGGCAGTACTCGACAGTTAATAATTCATTCATCAAGGCTTGAAGACACAGGCCATTACTTATGTGACGCCAAAGATGATGTAATGGATTTCAGTTTGAAAATAAATGGTAAGTTTTTTTGTCAAAAATCATTATAGTAAACTAGCTTTATAAATGACCATGTCCCATGTAAAATAATTCATTTTACGGTTCTTTGCAGATCCACCACTCACATTTCTGCGAAAATGTGATATAGTAACAGACAGGCATTTTACAGTGTCAGATGCCATTGTGCTCAAGTGTGAACTTTCCAGAGCAAACGGTGTTGTCGGCTGGTACAAGGACAACAACAAAATTGCGGTTAATGATCACTTTACATTTGAACAAGAAGGGCCATTTAGATCTCTGATCATTTTAAATGCAGAGACCGAGGACACCGGGGAATACATATGTAATACGAAGGATGACAAGATTGTCTTCAATGTCACAGTACAAGGTACTCTAGAAATTTCACTCACATGCTACTGGTGGTAAAAACATAATACTTGATAATAAATAATGAATTAAAGTCTCGTTTTGTGTCCTATTTAGAAGCACCAGTGTCTATCCTAAGAAATGCTAGGACCCCAGAACACTACTCACTAGTTGCTGGAAATGAACTGATCCTTGAATGTGAAGTGTCTCGAGAGAATGCCCCTGTTCAGTGGCTCTGTAATGGGAGAGTAATGCAAGCAGATGACCGAATCAATATTGAAAGGAGAGGCACAATGAGAAAACTTGTACTCTCAAACCTTCAAGTGTCCGACTCAGGAGAATACACATGTGATGCCATTGACGACAAAGTGAACATCATGGTGACAGTTCAAGGCAAGCTAACCCTGACTTCCATTAATAGGATCAACAAAATACAAAGTCAAAAAATTTGAACCTTCAGAAAAAAACACTGCATAAAGCAATGCTAACCTCCAAGTATTATTATCTGTTTAACAGAGCCACCCTTCAAGTTCATCAACAAGGACGAAATAAACATTACTGCCTATGAAGAAGAAAGTGTAACACTGTGTGCTGTTGTTAACAGAGACAATGGCTCTGTGCAGTGGAGCAAGGGAGGCAAGAAAATCAGAGATAATAATTTTTATGCCACGAGTGATGGATGTACTCACTACCTCACTATCAGGCATCTTAACAAATCACATGCTGGACAATATGAGTGTGATGTGGGCACAGACAAAGCTCATTTCAGTGTCCAAGTCAAAGGTGAATCAAGATTTTTCTGTTTTACATTGTCAGTCAACTTTTTGAGGTAACAATTATTGTGATCGGTTTTGCTTCTAGAATGGGGTGCATAATTTCTTTCTTGTTAATCTAAGATTATTGATAGAATGGCCCCTACTTAAAACTCCTTTGTAATATACAGACATTTAGTCCTCCATAAAAGGTTAATCATGTGTTTATAGCAAATGATGAATTGTTTTATTTTGTTTTGTAGCTATGAAGGTAAAATTTTCCAAGCCACTACAAAATGTAGTAGAGCTTAAAGGTAGTGATGCTGTTTTGAGATGTGAACTGAACACATCCAAAGGAGATGTCCAGTGGCTAAAAAACAACCAGGAAGTCACACCAAACCGACATTTTACAATACGTGCAGATGGGCAAGAAAGAAGCCTCACAATACACAACTTAACAGATGATGATGCAGGAGAATACATATGTGAATCAAAGGATGAGAGAACATGTGCAACAGTAGTAGTTAAAAGTAAGTATATTCACTGAAGAAGCTTTTCTCCATGTTCAAGAACAACACTGACAAACCCAGCTCATGAATTTACAGTGTCCCTAAGAAAAGTTTCTGGTGTAAAGCTGTACAGGATTTTTTTTTTTTTGCTTGCCCATGTCCCTTTGGGGCTTCGTAGCAATTCAACGTTCACAAATGAAGCCAAATTGTCCCATTTCATCAGTAATGAATACTACAAGATTATTTATTCCAGTGGCAATCAGACTGTAAAACTCCTCCACTTTTTTCATGGATTGGGTCTCTAAAACCTAAATGCAGGGCCTACTGTTGAGGCAGTCGTTTTTGCACACGTACAGTTATAAAGAATATTTCAGATTTTATTATGATATGTTTATATATATTTAGGTTCATTTTTATCAGATCTGTTCAATGTTGTTTGTATTGTCTTCAGCAAGTTGGCACAAAGTTCCTTCAGGATCAATAAAGTTTATCTTAACTGTTCTTCTACAATTTCTTTTTTTTTTAAGCCCCTCGTATTGTTGAGTTTATTGCTGAGCTACACAACAAAACTGTAATGGAAGGAGAAGATGCGACATTCAAGTGTATCGTGTCCCCAGAAGATGCAAAGATGATCTGGTGCATGAATGGCTGTCCCATTACATCAAATGAGAAGTTTAAAATCTCAAGTAATGGACTGCGCCACATGCTGTATATCAGAAACTGCCAAGTATCAGACAGCTGCAAGCTAACAGCAGAAGCAGAAGGAGTGATATCCACAGCTATCCTACAAGTGCAAGGTGAGATTATTTATTACTATGTAATTACATTTCTTAATCAAGTATATGTTTAAGTTCAACATGTTCTTACTATTTACTAATTTAATGTCTGAGTAGGCAGCAAGATTTCTTTCATCATGTTCTTGAATTGCCTTTGATGTAAAGCGCCAGGCAAACTTTTCGATTACACTTATGAACCGTGTAAAGCGGAGACATTAGATAAATTCTTTAAGAGCTTGGATGGGTCTTTACTGCCATGGCAACATATTTGCAATAAATAATGACCCTTTCAGACATGGCTGTTGAAAACGTGCCTGTAATGGTTTGCACTTAGCAGCTTCTCCAGTTGGAATTCCACTGGTAACTGACAGAAGCAAGTGGCCAGTCTCCTGTGCAGAGCACTAGGGACACAAGAGTTGCACTATAGCAAGCATATGCAAGAGTTTTTTGTGCTACACCTTATCTTTGTTAAAGTATGCTTTCAAAGCATCTTTAGACAGTGATGACTGACTAGAGACTGATTGTGTGCAGAGAAACAGGTGTTGTTCACAAAGAACATGAAGTCAGTGGTGGCAGAAGAGTTTGGGGAAGCAACCTTCGAGGTGGAGCTGAACCTGGAATGTAGAGAAGTGCAGTGGATGAGGCAAGGTGTGGTTATACACCCAGGATCTAAGTTCACCCTCAAGAAAAACGGGCAAAAATGTATGCTCACAATCCACAATCTCGCTCTGTCTGATCGTGGGACTTACACCTGTGAAACTCTTCATGACCGTACACAAGCCAGTCTCAGCGTGGAACGTGAGTCTGCACATGCTGCTGTCTGTTTCTCACGATGTATTGTTGTTCTTTGTTTACTGTGGTTGCTGGTGATGCTGCTTTGACACTGAGCCCTTGTTGCTGTTGTTGTTGTCTTTATATCGATTCAATTAACTGAGTAAGAGTAATACGAGAGCTGCATCAGTGACGCTTGTTCCACGGCCTGACAGTCAGGAACAGCTGGGCGACAGACGATTCCCAAGGAGCACTCTTCTGTATTGACATAAGATCAGAGGCCCATGATAATTCAATTAAGCAGGTCAAATGAGAACCGGATCAAGGGCTGGAGAAAGATCTTCCTGTGGTTGCCTTTTAATCCCTTTGAATTGGCTGTGAAAATGTTGATAATAATGAAGAGTTCTATTCACAAAATTTCAATATCATCGGATTGGCAGTAATGAACAGTTTTACAAGTCACATTCGTGACAGCGAGTCGTAGTGACGCGGTGCTTGTATACCTTCAAGTATTGTCTGATTTCTGTCCAGTATCTTCTGTACACTTTCCCTATAGAATTGCCTTCCCTGGACAATCTATATAGAATAAAGGAAACAGTTTGTAAGGAAAGGATTTCAGACACAGCATTAGGTCCATAAGCGATCCCCAAATCAAGCTGAGCTAAAATTTCAGACTATTTTCTCACCATGCATTAATACTTTCTGAACACCGACACCCTCTCATAAATCTCACCCACTTGTTAAAATCCTTTGTCTGTTGCTTTGAACAAGAGTTAAAGCTGCTACATTTGGAACAATATAGTAGGTCTATCCGTTTAAGAAAACAATTTTGTGAAGAACTAGTCCTCAAGGAATTGATGCACACAACAGTTTAACTGATAAATGTATTTTTTTTTTTTTTAATTGTGGTTCTCTACAAATGAGTATGTGGCAGGGAAATGTCACAGTGCTTCGCCTGTCATTGGGACCTCATATGAATTTGGATCTCTCTTCATAGCAGCTAAATATATGCACTGGCCTTCAAAATCTAGGGTGGTGTCACCAACCCTTAAAAATAAACCAGTTTTTTTTCCACAGGGAATGCCTGTCTGTTTCAGAATACTTCAAAATATGTTGGCATACACTGTAATTTGGGATTTAATACAAGGCTAAACAAAGAATCCAAGCATGTGGACTCAAATGCCATTCTAAGTTATAAATACTGTTTATCCCTAAAATTCTACGTCTAGTTCCATCACTCAAGAAAAAAACATTTCTAACAATGTTATTGTGTTTGTGATTTCTTATTAGTAATGTTTTCATATGCCCACAGCACGTAAAGTTAAAATACAAAAAGGGCTAAGTGAGATACAAACATTTGAGCGTGAGACAGCATCCTTCGAGGTGGAGCTGACACACAGCAATGTGGAAGGCATGTGGCTAAAGGATGGAAACCGCCTCAAAAGCAACAACCACTGGCGCATTACTACAAAAGGCCACACGCACAGCCTGACCATAGCCAACCTGTCACTGGAGGACATGGGAACCTATACATTCTCCACTGAAAATGCAAGATCATCTGCCAGACTTATCGTTAAAGGTAAACACACTATATTACAATAAAAGCCCATCTGTGGGGGTGGCATAACTCTGTGTTTTTAGCAGAAAACAGTGTTAGCTTATAACTTTTGACTTACAGAAAGTTTTATATCACCTAATGTATTCATTTACACCAATATGATTTATAGGAAATTATGTACCGAGTTGCAGCAGGAATAAGGTTTCATAATATACTGTCGATTCACTGATCAATATTCAGCAATGCTGCAAAAAAGCTGAAACTCTTTTCCATTACTTATGGTATACTACTCTACTGGTACAATTTAGTGCTCAAATAAATATATACTGTATAACATAAATACAGCACCGTAGCTTATCTAACTCAAACACTACTACCAAGTCAGCATGATACAGAACATGGACTCTACTACTACTTAAATTTTGATAAAGAACACACTGTCCATCAAACAGTGTTTACATGAGACCTTCAATAATATTTTAAGAACCAAATACTGAATGTGCTTCATAGTGCATGGATAAACAGAAAAAGTTCATTAGCCTACTAACTATAACATTGCATCTCATAGCAGTTAACATATAAGGGTTGGAATTCAGCTGTGAGTAGGTCAGCCACAGTAGGGGGTAGGACACTGAGGCATGATGCAAGTCAACATGATGCAAGATGGTTAAATTTCAGACGGTGATGGCAGCACAATGGAATGGATTAACAGCTTTCAGTGCGGCTCTTCCTTCGTGTCGACTTGCACATATAAAAAGGCTCTGATCACATGGCCAGAGTGCAGCTACTGAAACTTTTCAAGCATTCATCAAACATACGTTGGTAGTATGTAAGGTAATCTCTACTATGCCAAGTCACTCAATAGGGCTTTATCTGTTGGAGTCTGTGAGCTGTCAGTGAGGATGACAATAGATTAAAAATGCCACTGCAACAAAGGGATCTCTGTGCATACCTGCCCTTTGCCAACTTAAGTCTGGTTACATTCAGTCCATCATTATACTACAGACTAGATTAACAATAGCTGACTCATAAGCTCTTGAAAAAAAGCAGTGGAGGTCAGCCTTATGCCTTCTGTTTGCCCCATGCATGTCTGCACAAGCATAACTATATGTAAATAGTCTACATGTTTAACTTTCTCAATGCTAAAAATTCATACCTGTTGAAAAAGGCAATTTGTGTAAAGACATGACACTATCTGATTAATGCATCTTTGTTATATACAGTGACATGCCAGTTTTATCTCTCTCACACTCTCACACTCACACACACACACACACACACACACACACACACACACAAAAAAAAACAAACACAC
>JAQMCW010000034.1:20814909-20827684 GCA_030068335.1 Chrysichthys cranchii
TCGTTTGATCTCTTGACCTTGTGCCTGTTTCTCTGATTATTCTCTTGCCTGCCGTTTTGGATTTGTTCGCTTCCCATTTGTAAATAAATATATTCATATTTATTTAAAGGCTTACGCGCATGTGTCCTACCCTCCCTGTGATAGCGTGACAGATAACTGAAATATACACTGCCTGGCATATGTAATATCTTTCCATTTACAGTGGTACCTCACAAACTTGAACTTAATCCGTTCAGAACGCGGGTTCGAATACTAAAAAGTTCGAGTTCTGATCAAATTTTCCCCTTAAGAAATAATGGTTAACCAATTAATTTGTTCCTGGCCCCAAAAAATTCACCTAAATATGTTTTTTTTTTTTTAAGCATTTAAACACAAAATGAACAGGATAAAACAAGAGCACATACTAAACACATCTAAGCACATTTATCAAAACAGTAATTTATAAAATAAGAAAATAAATGTATCCAAACAATGTGAATGTCATGGATCCACGTGCGCGCACCTGCTTTGATTACTCCCAGCAGCAGCGGCGCTGCAGGCGCATGCGCAAGGATTCGCTCCAGGTGTGGGCGTCACATGGTCTTCCACAGGCGATCCGCATCTGGTCTAATGACTCAGACTATAAGAGACTCGGTCTTGGACACTCAAGTGGCGAAACATTGATTGCCACTTTCGTGTGTGAATCTGTCAAGCCGTGATCTAAGTCTGTATTCTCTTCTGGTTCTGACCTTCTCGCTTGTTATTCAGATTATGATTATAGTCTGTTCCTTCGTGGTGTTGTACACAGTTCGGTTACCCTACCTGTTCTTCGACTACGAGTTTGCCTGCCGTCTCATGTACTTCTGCCTGGAGTCTAAATCAAGCCTGAAAGGGATTTTATGTCTGACTCACAGTGTGTTACCTGATATTTTCAATAAAAAAAGCACTATCACCAACAAACGATGCTATCACAGCGAACGCGAGGCTGAGACTGAAGCGTTACCCTTTGTTTCCGCTGAGAGACTTGCCGCGTGACTCATTTCCCTGCGCGTACAAGTTATCTTAGGTCGGTGTTCGCGGTTCAACTTCTGAGATTCGGATCAAGTTCTAGGTGGGTTTTTTTTCCGATCTGATTTGTTCGAATTTAAAAAAATTCGAGTTCTAATGAGTTCGAGTACTGAGGTACCACTGTAATTCTATTGGTTGCCTCATACCTACTTAGCAGTTGCACTAAGCACCATCGCTAATAAGTATAGTGAGATTTAAACCATCCATTTTGTCTTTATACCTAAACACATTCCCATACACACATCAGGTGAAGGTAGTTAGGATTTACGACACATGAATTATGATTCATCCGTTTCCAAACAATATGATTATATTATCAATATTGTCATAATTATTATGAATGATCAAATCACTGATGCAAGTTGAGACAGTTGCATAAACAGAGGTCCTTTTAAACAAATGATCATTTATCTCAGTGAACACCTATTTTGTTGCACAAACCCACCATGCAGTGTATAAATCAAGAAAATGTACAATTCTGGGCAAAAAAAAGGCCAAACCCAAAGTTGCAAAGCATTAAGCATTTAAGTGAACTCCTGGGTGAAAACACGGGGAATTTCACTTGCATAATCTTTTTGTGCTCAAAGATAAAATCATGAAAAGGTCGAACTGTTTGATATAAAATTCAAACCCTCACAGCGGAACAACACTGACTCTTTTTGCTATAAAAAGCTGTCTGCAAGTTAACCCATAAAACTCAAAACATGTAAGGAATTCAAGGGGAAGAAGCTATTCGAAACCAAGTTACTTAGTAATTTTTGCTCATTTCCTGACCAATTTCTGATTAGACCATTAAAAACTTAAAAGTTTTTTGAGTTCACTTTTTCCCCATCCCCCCTTTCCTTTTCCGCAGGGGAGTATGAAAACAAATGCACATTACAATAATAATAATGCTCCGATATGTTGGAGTTTTAAATAATAGTCTTTCTGCCCACACGAAAACAGGATCCTGTGGTTTTGCATCACTGTTCAAGTAGGAATAGGGATGCAATTTTGAATTGTTTACTCTATAACCAATAGGGATGGGTGATACAATAATACCATTATAATATAATAATACAAATGTTGCATTATGATACTTGAAGACATCTCTATGATATGCTATATTCTTCAATATATTAAGGCCTGTGAATTAAGGTCCTGAGGTTTCTGGCAAAAAAAAAAAAATAGAGATAAACGTGACCCGCGCTGACATTATGAGTCGCAATGAGGAAATTTTCAAAAGTGAGTTATTGTTAATACCACATTGTCCATCTAAAGACCTTCTAAAGAATGACCGCCTAGCAACTAGCCACTTTCGTTTATGTCTAATGGGGTTTGGAAACTTGCTTTCCATTGGTTCATAAAAGCGTCTTCGGGAATTCCATGTATATTATCAGGAAGCAGAGGAACTACGCTTCACAGCGATACCAAACATGGGTAGGGGGATTCCCCCGTCTCGCTGCAAGCGAGTGGGGAAAAACACAGATTTATCAAGGAATATTACGACAAAGGACTAATTAATGAAGACATACGAATGAACATAATGAACAAAACCTTAAAATAAAAAGTAGTTTGGGATGTTTTCTTGCTGTCTTAGCATGGGGATCAATAAATGAGGGCTTCATGGACTCATTTTTGAGAAAATCTCATTTCCACTGAAGCCATGTTTTGCCTCTTAGCTCATAATTAGCCTGTGCGCATTCCGACTCATTTTGCCAGACCGGCTCACGAATGTTAATGTAGTACATGCCACTAAAGCTTCCTGACAGACTTACACAAAAGTATTGACAAAATATTTCTAAAAAGCATCACCGCATTGACTTTTGAGGGTTAAAACCTTATAGCTCAATCCTAAAATCTCGGAATGACATACTAGGTCCTTATAATTCCAAGGTCCTGATATTTGCTTTTGCTAAGGTTTTCTGACAATCCACCAACAGATAAAAGAAACAGAGGAATGATATTATAAGAAACCACAAGGTCATGGAGGTTTTATTGAAAATTGATTTTGAAAATAGCATTCGGTGAGAAAATCAACGACTGAAAATGAACAGGTACAATAATGACATGTCAAGGATCTCACCTGGTGTACAGACCCATCGATTTCCACCGGAATGATAAAATCCGCATTGTTCACTGGCTGTTAATGACAAAAAACAAAAACAAAAAACAGCCCAGTTAGTTTAGGAAGAAAATAAAGAGATGGACAGATTAGCCATACAAAACAAAACAAAAAGAGAAGATAAGGGAATAAACAGAAATATTAGCCACCTAAACTGATTTGCTAGATAGAGAGGACAGCTTGATACATTAGACAGATAATCAGACGTTTATTCATTAGCTTACTAATTAAAAACGGTTTTGAAGCACGCAACCAGGCAAGTAGATTTCAAGGCTCTTTACCTTACAGTAAGTATTACTTTTCTGCAACCTGTGCACATCATTACGAAACTTATAATGAAATGCACCATGTGTCTCCAGTGTACCATGGCTGCACCACTCTATGGTGAAATGTGTGTGTGTGTGTGTGTGTGTGTGTGTTTGTGTGTGTGGGTTATATTTGGCTGCACGTGAGAATACAGTGCCCCACTTGAGTCTTCAGTCATTCGGAAAAACATGTACACTACACAACCTTCTAACCAGCGAAGTGTATAAAGCGTTTTATCTTAAATAGTTAAAAAACAAAAAAAAAAGTTCAGCTCATCAAGAGCATGTGCTAGTGAGGAATAAGCCACCATGAGCTGCTTTAACATTTCACTAGTCAATCATAACAGTAAGTAAAAAAAAAAAACCCCAAACTGCACAGCCAAACCCATGATTCAACACCGAGCAACGAGATAAATATCAGTCTGAAACAAAGCCACTGCAAAACAGACGTACTCTTACAGAGGTAAAAGAGAGACCTAAAGTAAAGGAAGTGGCATTGCGAACACTCCCAACTGTCATCAGTGACACAATTCGACAGCGTCACCGCTGACACCACCCCACGCAAAAGAGCCGTCTGTTTTTCATTAAAGCCTTGCATACCTGCTCACTGATGCAATGTGATTTTACTCAACAAGAAAGAAAAAAAAAAATCTCTCAAGGTTTTCAAACTGTACTGACATGGGGTTACAACGAAGTGAAGATTAGGAAATAAAAAGAAAAACAAAAACAGATAAAATACAACATTAAATGTATGTATGACCTAAGACTCGTGTGTTTGGGGCCGTGGCTGCCTAAATCCCTCATTTCGCGGCTAGGTTTGTTTTTGATGTTTTGCTATGTGAGTAATGGAGCTGGACCTACCAGTCATTTTAATACAGAGCAGAGACGGAGAATATAAAAAAAGACCTAAATAGAAAACATCACACTAACGAGACAATAATAATGAATCCAGTTATTTTTTAATAAGATAAATCGTAATACTTTAAAGATTTATGACTGATCAAGTAACGCTTTGACCTTCACTCATGTAGAAGATTGCACTCTCCTGGTAAATGAGTGGCATGGAGACGAGCACGTGACCAGAATCGTGTCTACACTCGGTGACTGGACCTTTTGTATAATGTATACTAGTGTTCATCACACGTGAAACGCATGACAGCACAGCATAGCATAGCGTGACACAGTGAAATTACTTCTCTGCATTTGACCCATTCACCAAGTGAAGCAGGGGGCAGCGCCCAGGGAGCAGTGCTTGGGGACGATACCTTGCTCAGGGTACCTCAGTGTACCTTGTTGGTCCTGGGCTTTGAAACCAAACCTTCCGACTGAAGGGCCAATGCCCTGACCACTAGGCTACCACTGCCCCTTTTGATAAGTGCTTCTTTCTGCGTCCCTGGCCGTCAAACCCAAGAAGCTACACTGCACGAAGGAGTTGTGTTGCTTGACATGTGAACACCTTCCTCACACATATTTTCCAGATGCAGAGTAATTTGTACAGCCATATCTATTACATACTCCTATGAAACTCCTTGATGACGGAGCTGAGCTTGATAAACGTTGACGTCGAGTTATCTGACACCACATCGGATCCCGTAGCCCTGATGTGCACATGCTCGCTCGGCCATGCTGTAATGGTGTCCTGATGACTTGTGCTCGTGTGCTAACAGTGAAAAAGGGACTCGAACAACATTTACCTTGAATGAACTGTGCACTAGCGTCTCGTCCAGATCAATCACTACACAAATCTTTCCTACGTCTTTAGACTTTATCTGGGGAAGAAGTGGCTTGGCTGGCACCTGTGGACAGATAGTGGTTAAATTAATAGCTTCATTAGACAACCCAGTATATCAAATAACCCAACGTTACACTTTTTTATCAGCATTCTAAGCATGAAGCACAAACAAATAACAGAAATTTGACAGGCTGAAATTGTTAAACAGCACTTATGTAAGAATTTAGAGTTAAATTATTAGGCCATCATTGTATTGCCTAGACAAAATACAGCAGGGCTAAGCAAGAAACCCAAGAAAGATATCTGGTTTTATGGGTGAATGAGCCAGGTTATGGAAGCTGTTTGGCTGGTCTCATTCTTCAGCCAAGATCGTGTGACTGTGTGCTGCTGGGGTGCGCTTACGCCTCTGCAGATCAGCTGATTCTTGATCAAAAAGCCCCAAAGGCACAGAGGGCTTATCTCTAAAAGACTTTCTTCATAAACAAGCATATAACATGCATGTATACAGAAAGCCCGGCTCCACACAGTCACTTAAAAAATCTCAGAGTTCATTAGTGTGAGAAGATGCCACTAAATCAAATCTTTCAAAGCTCCAGGCTTAAATAACAAGCCACATGGCATGGAACAAGAGCCCTAACACAGGATGGGGCATCTTTTATTTTTGCTGCTGCTTGCCATATTTAATTTGACACTGCGAACAGGTCAAATAAAACCACAAGCACAAGCCACTTTTCATCATAACACACTTTCATCAAACCACTCGGCAGGCAAAAACCCATGCATTTGCAACGTCGACAATTTACAGATCATGCTTTGAAATTCGAAAGGTTGCCGGCTACAAACAAGTTGTGTTCGACCTCGTTTACAGTAGCGCATGGGACTCGGAAGCACTGTACCTGCTCTATAGACTGCACACAGAATTCACAATCGCAGGACTCGGGGTAATCCTCATCGTCAGATGCCTCCGTGTCCTCAGAAGCTTCGATCTCGTCAGAACTTGCGTTTTCATCGGCTAGCTTAAAAAAGTTGTCTGGCTCGCTCTGCTCTGTCGGTTCTCCTTGCTTAACTTGATGTATTATTTCGTCCAGTTTTTCGCTGCACTTACTCTGAGGTGATGAAGAATCATCCTTTTGCTCTGTTGTTTCTGCTAGATCCAATGATGTCCTACAACACCCTGAAAGCTCTGGATCTTTGAGAGGATCTTTGTCTGATTGCAGCTCGATGGCATTTTGTGCGATCAGTAAGGCATGGGCGCCATGCTGGGCCTCTTCATGTACATTTAACTCATTGCATTTTTCGACATCACCTACAACCTCTTCATAGTCAAATACAAATGTATCTACATTTTCACACGTTTCTATCTCGCCACAGCAAGGCCCACGATCGCCCTCCGTTTCATCTATAACTTCCGACCCATTTTCTTCTTTTATTTGGGCATCATCAGTCAAGTTAGACCAGCATGCTTCATTTTTATTTGCACTTTCAGTTTTATCTGGTGCTGTCTCAGAAACAAGGTCACACTTAACTTCCTTTTCGGCAGGTCTGGAAACCTCGGTGAACTTTTCAGAGACCTCACTTACTGTAATGCTCTCATCTTCAGCAAACATTTCAAGGGCAGAGATTCCTTGTTCACGACATGTGCTCTGAATAGAACTGGGATCTGAAGCAACTCTCTCGTAAATGCTTTCATCCACAGCGGGAAGTTCATAAATTTCACCCGCACTCTCAGGGGGATCCAGTACAATCGTTTCCCCATGAGATCCAACGACGTTTTCATCTTCAGAGAAGACTTCAGGGTCCTGGTCTGGCACAGCATGAGCTGTGGTATCTTCATCAATATGTTTAAGTCCATAATCTTCCTTCTCAATGGGCACTGCATGTTCAAGGCAGGGTTTAGGGCCTGGAACGGTTTCTATGGATAGTCCAGAGCAAAGTACTTCTGCATATGTTTTATATACTCCTTTTCCGAAAATTTCTGGTTCCGAGCGGAATTCCTGAGCATTTTCATTTGCTTCTCCCCCATCATGTGGATATGGATCGGGGGTATCAACAAGGCCTTCAATGACCTCATGTAACTCCTGTCTGGGTCCATTACAGCATTCGTCTTTCTCAGGAAGATCAAGTAAAGGCATGCTGTCATCAGTTTGAACGGGACACATCTCCTCAGGCTCATCGATGAAACTTTTAAACGATTCATCTGTTTCAGTACTGCCTTGGCTTTTGCCATCGATACAGTCAGCATATTCCTCCTCGCTACATTCATCGATTGACGCTTCTTTGTCAACCGACTCACCAGTTTTGTGTTCATCATATTCCAGGTCAAAGGTTCCAGCCTTAATGTCACAAAGTTCAAACAGTTGGGAGGGCATGTCATATTTTAGCTGGCCATTTTCTCTCATTTCACACTCTCCACAAAGCGTCCTCTGCTCACCAGAGGTATCCAGGGGTTCAATTACAGGCACAGCTTCAGCATTACTGTCACAGGAGAGTAATTCATTACTTGGTTCACCGCTTGCAACATCGAGATCCTCAACTTCCTGCTGTTCAAGGGTATTGTTTTGGTGACAGTCAACGGCGAGAAACTGCGAGAGCCAACGAGCCTCAAAGGTTTCCATTGATCCGATAAACATCATATCACACTCTGGCCTCTTTCTGGCATCATTTGTGTTACATTCTATAGGAGGGTTTGCTCTAGGGAGGTCAGAGGTGTGAAACACGGAGCACTGCGTTCCGAAGGCCTCACACAATTCAGGGGAGATATCAAAGGCTTCGCTTTGTTGCGAGTCTTCAGAATTCTGAGCAGGCTCAGGGGCCTCGCACTGTTCAGGAATTTCACATTTTTCAAAGTATTGTCCACAACTTGAGCATTGTTCTAGCGTCTTAACGCACTCAGTTTCATAATCTTGTTCAGTGGAATATTCAAAGCTCTGATTCTGCTCCACATTCTGTTCAGCAAAGTCATCAGAGAGCTGGCTTTGGACGGAGCCCTCGAATGAGTCTGTACAGGATCCTTGACTGTTTTTTGCAGTTAACTCGCGGTCGTATGTGTTTTCTATTCGCTCAGCAGGTGGTTGCTGCACAAGGGACCCAGAGAGTCCAGCTGGCATGCTTTCTTTAGAGGCCTGGCACATTTCGGAGGATTCAAAATGTGTGGTATGGCATTCACAGGGCATGTTTTGATTGTTAAGCTCACATTGTTCGAAGGATTCGCATGGTTCGTTATCCAGTTCAAATACAGCATTTTGATCTTGTTCGCTGTATTGCTCATACAGAGCTGAAACACCGATGTATTCAGAACCTTCATCACTACTGTCCTCTTCTGAAGGTTGTTCAGATTCAGTTTCATACTCCAAAAGCGTTTCAAGGTCTGATGAATCGAACTCTTGCATTTCAGCGTCTACCTGGTCATAATACATACAAAGATCCGGCATGGCCTGAAATAAGGGAAACGCCTCGGGCTCGTTTTCTTCCATTATTGTTTGGTCACTAGCATTAGACTCTACGCTATATTCAGAGCATTCATCATGGTTTTCAATCAAGTGGACAAATTCACTGTTTATTGAAAAAGACTCACTTTGCTCCAAGTCGAAATCACACAGACTGCTGCTCTCAGAACAGTTCAGTTTGTCTTGCTCTCTTAATTTTCCACTGAGCTGTCCATTTTCAGTATAATCTCCATCAGGCTGCATTAGTCCAGAAATGTTCGGGTGCACTGTAAAATCTACAGATGTTTTTCGTTCTGCAGAAATCATTCTCGATTCAGTTGCAACTTCCAAAGACTTGCTCTCCTTTGAAAGACAGTCTTGCTGTAATACTTTTGAAGGGTCAAAACAGAGTTCGGCTGGCATATTAGCTCCAGTGTGCTCCCTCCTAAAAACAGGCAGACGACTCCAAGTGTTTGGTGATATTGCTCTCCGCAAGTGACTTGGCGTCCCTCATACGTTGCACAGCTCAGAAGCCAAAAACCACTCCAGACATTCTGCAACAGGTTCGCTTGCCCTGCAAAGCGTGCAGAGCCCAGAGGGCAGACGCGGGCCGGCTACGTCTGCCTGAAGAGGAAACTCGTGGGAGTTCGTACGTTTGTTGAGCCTGCAGGCTGCCTGGGACATCAGCAGTAATGCACACATTGACATGACAGGCAGATCAGGGCGACACCTCCGACTCCTGCCCGTACTTCAGCCCGCCTTCAGGAGACCTACAGATTTATTTTGGGGGGCTTCAGAGATGTGACAAATAACTCCCAGAATATCAAATCACTATTAAAAGCTGAAGTAAGGCATAAATCTGAAATGGACACCCAGCAGCGACTCGACCACCTGATCTGCTACTCCTTGCTAACCGGGATGCTGTTTTCCAAGAATGGGGTTCGATTGAGTCATGGGCAGCTTTGTATTATACCGATACACACCAACATATGCGTGACATTCTGCTGCTGTTTTACAAAATGATCCGCTCATTCCATTTAACGTACACAGCTTGGAGGAAAAGGGATCTCATATTTGGTTAGGCAATAGAAACAAAAGTGTTTTAGTCAAGTACATTATGACTCATGACCACCATCATGATATTTGGTCACTGAGAACTGCAATGTAAACAGGAAAAAGGTTGTGCAAGGCAAAGACAAGGTTTCGGTTTGCTCACCGACACCTCTGATCATGTGGCTCTTGATCTTCTTAAGCACAGAAAGACTGGAGCAAGAAAGCCACTTTTGATTAAAACCTTTAAGAACTCTCTGACCGTGCCTTACTTTTGAGATGGTCCCATTCTCTTCCACCAGAAGTGGTGCGTTGTTATTGACGGGCAGTTGATCTGTTTCGTCATGACACATGCAGCAGAAGAGGCTGTGGAAAAAGCCACGGTTGCGGGGCTTCTTTGAGTTTGACGCTGCATGCACCGAAGCACCTGGGCAAAAACCAAACAAAACCGAAAAAAGAAAAGAAAAAAAAAGTTAGCATTAACCCTTGAAACAGGTATTTACTTGTATGTTACATGAGAAGAATTTTTAGCGCACAAATGAACAGATGTTAACAGTAGCATGATTCAAAATCATTTAGTTAACTTCTTTGACGTGAACTGTAACTTTCTATTGGTACTATTGCTAACATACCCTGATATCATCCAAAACCAAACCAAATTTGACCATACAAATGCAAGAGCGCGTTAAAAAACAAAAATCCAACCCAACAAAAAAATTTAGCCAAACAACAATTAAACATAACCGTTTCCTCACGGCAATTAGGGAAGATTGCAATCCTATTTCTACAGCTGTAGAGATAAACTACAAAGTACAACTTGTCCTGATGGCTTGCTAATCTTTAACACATCAAGCCAAGGTTAGTTTAAAATGCACACCGATTCTACAAAACACAGAAAAACAATGGCTGTAACTAGCTGTTTTTGCTTCTCGCGAGGACACAAACACAAAAAAGGACACCGTGTTCTGCTTTTGTGTTTGGCTTTGCAGCTTTGTTTAGTGCTGTCGAGGGAGTCAGGATATCACAATAATGTAATTTCCCGCATATCGGGGAAGCCATATAGTCTCGTACTACTGTGATTAAAACAATCCATATCGTGCAAAACGTGTTGCTGCACGTTATTCCTTTTAGAAAGGATAAAGCCTTAGACAGCAGGCATTAATTGAAACCATATGTTCACCACACCCACAGGAACCTAAACACATGCAGTATTCCCTCCACTCCCTACATTCCCACAATAACAACATATTTCATCTTAGTCACTCACGCCGGGCCAAGATTATCTTGCATACCTCAGTGGTATTTGTTAATAAGCAGGATATTTGTCAGCAACTGAAGCAAATGAATACAGGGGTTCAGTGAATAGTGAGACATTACGGGGAATCCTTGCGATTAGCAACCTATGTTTGGCTGCATGTAAGGCAGGGGAGCGGTGACGAGTACTGGCCTTTGGCAACACAAAATCTTGTCAACTGCAACCAAGATGGAAGAGGTCCTGTCAACATGAAAGATTAGCCTGCCGGTCAAAATTCAACTAGGCTCATTTGTATAAGACAGCTAGTTCAGCCGGGCAACATACACCATACACCTTATATATATATTGCATATACATAGAGAGAGATAAATACGTATATAGATTGACAGATAGATAGATAGAGGTGCACTGGGTATTGGATTTATCTCCTCCAATAAGACTATAAACCTTAGCCTGATTCAGTCTTGATGGAGGGGTCTCAATAAAAGTTTATGAGATCCCCAGGTGTATGTGGTCTTTTACTGTCTCTCCATAGAACATGTCAAATGTCTCCCACTGAGAGCCTGGAAGACCTTATTATAGGGTGCAAGACAACATGGCCGTGTTGATCGGAATCCTGGCCACCATGAATGGACAGCAATGGGACGACTAGAGTGAAGGAGGAGACCTGAGACGGAACCTTGTGCAGAAACACCATGCTCCTCTCTATGTTGACTCTTCTGATGTTACATATCAGAGCTTTAAATAGCTACCGACAGGCAGCTGCTGACAGTAGTCAATGATGGCACTCTCCATATATATATAGCGCACCCTGTTCAGGCCATAAACGGAGACGTAAAAACAAAATTTTGTTGTGTGTCTGACTTAGCCTAGCCAAATGTTTGTCTTGTACAAATATACTCAATAAAACTGATTTTACCAAAATGCTTAAGTTGTACCAAGCTGGACATGTCCATAAAAATCGACAATTCGGCATGCATAACCTGAAGACAGAATACACTGAGCGGTCTCTTGTGGATGTGTGGGATGCTGTGATTGTCCATGTTAGACAGTGTTCTGGATGCTTATAATGAGGTTGCAGGGTTGTAATGAGTATAACGTATAATGTATAATGATGAGGCAGGGCTGCTCCACCAGGCTAATCTCTCTCAGTGTATACTGTATACAGTACACACTTAAAGGTATCTGATCTGAGACATTTTTACAAGGCTCTCTACTGCTAATCCATTGGGGTTAGTGGCCAATGAACATCTGATCTAATGACTGTGATATGCGAGACCCTTTTACAATCTAACAACTTGTTTCACACCAGCAGCTAGGAGTAAGAGGGGTAGCAGGTTCAGCTGCTTGCCACAACATTTAAAACCAGGTTTGCAAGCGTATGACATAATACAAGCACTTTAAAATAATAATAACAATAGTAAATAATAATATTTAGAATGGTATTTTAAGATTTGAGTTTAGTTTATGAATGATTGCTTCAACAGTGTGTTTTATCATAACTGTCATAAATATTCTTTCGAACCCTAACTTTATAAAAACCCACTTTTGGGTACATTTTACACAAACTCAAATTTAATTCTATTCAATACCAACCAAGAGGCACATAACTAACATAAAGGATCGAGAAAGCATTTTTATTTCAATTTGTAAATGATCTGTTCCCATTTTGCACAATTATTTCATTATCACTATCATATGTCTTTCGTCGTAATTTTAAAAAGAAAACTTTAAACTTTATGTTAAGTCAATAGGCAAGGACTTTTAACGATAATGAAACTTATATATATATATATATATACACACACACACACACACACACACACACACACACACACACACACACACACACACACA
>JAQMCW010000034.1:20860061-20883236 GCA_030068335.1 Chrysichthys cranchii
TATATATACATATACATATACATGCACAGTACTGTACAAAAGTCTTAGTATGTAGGGGCCCATTGGTCACATGTCCCAGGCTTGGGACAGATTTTTAAAAAAATGGTCTCAGAGGACACACACACACACGCACACGCACACATCCAACCTATGAAATATAAACATCTGTAAAGCATAGTCAGAATATAACTCATTCTAAAGCAATATTAAACTTTGCTATGCACTAAATTGAGTTAAGATGTCTTCCTCTTCTTCTTTCTTTTCTTTTATGTGTGCACCTGACTTATGCAAAATATTAGCAAACTTGCATGAATGAAAAGTAGAAACCAGAGAGGGGGCTACATATGAGATAATACATATTAAAAATATGAAAAAATATTTACAGGGAAATATTTCTAATAACTTATCAAATGAGTTGTAAATGAGACATAGGCCCATAATGGAATACACAACCCTCCTGATCACCCATCCTGCCTGAGTCCAAGACATCTTTCCTGGTTGTCCCACCAGGTACATACCATATGTATATATGTTTGTCGCTGCATGTACTCACGGGCGAGGGAGAGTTTACAGGTGCTGCTGACAGAGGCTAATGAGTTTGTGGCCACACATTCATAAAGGCCTGCATCTTTCTTAGTGGTCTTCATAATCATCAGCAGCTGTCTCCCATCAGGGCAGGAGATCACATTCATTCTTGGGTCAATGTCCAGTGGCTTTTTATCTGACCAGGCACAACAGAACACAGTACAAAGCTATGCAACGTTTTTCATTTCATTCCTAAATTACCTCCTGAATTACGCCCCTTGGTACATTCTCTGAATTTTTTGGCTAATGTAGTGAAATATGACTTTGTGCTGATATTTATTTAGCATTAGACAGGGTTCTATAAATACCTCCAGTGCTTATGACAATGTCATCCCAAAATCTATTTATAGGATCCATGCAATATGAGCCTAGCAATACAATGAAGGAACACCTATTAGTTGGATTCAGAGTTCAAACATTGGCTGGTGAAGATTTGCCTGAACAGATTCTTTTTCAAAAGATTGTGCTTAAATGTGTAATCATTTAGTTTAAGGGGCCATGGTGTCTGATGGACGCTATGCCTCCAACACTGTGTTGCTGTATTTCAGATGGATGTCTGTGATACCAGGCTGGTTTGGCAGACATAAATGAACCTTAACAATGTAATTACTATTGAATGTGATTTCCTGAAAGCCCAAGCAAATGTTTTTCTTTTGTTTTCTCTACTATATGCACTCAAAGAGCAGTAAAAGTATTAAAACTGACAGGTAATTTAGCAGAGTGGAAATAATAACTGTCACCTCACTGTTTAATTTCAGTGCATACAAATTACCAAGACTGCATTTCTTTGAAAAAAGTACACGTCAACGTACATTCAAATACTGCATATAGTATGCATCAACCCAGTTAAATCGCTCCTTTTATATAATACACATGGAATAAATCTATTGAAAATGTAAGAAATGTAAGAAAAAACATTCAGATTATAATGATATGTAACTTTTTTATGAAGCTCATGAAAGTGATTATACAGAATATGACATATATGTAAAGCAATGGAATGTAATGGTATGTAATATGTCAACTTGATATTCCCTTTGTGGAATACCTCCAATTTCAGAATAGACTATTTTCCATTTGTGAATACTTTATGAAATTAGAATAAAACTGAGATGACACTTTTGTCTTCTTCTCTACGTTTTCACATCGGCTTCAATCCCCACACCGTCGCAAATAAGACCAGATGAGGATTGTCGTGGCTACGATCACATGGATCTACTGCACAGACTGCCAGGCCATATGCAGGTTCATGGGCAATTTACCTAATGAGCATATTTTTAAACTGTGGGAGGAAACGGGAGTACCCAGAGGAAACCCACACAGACCCAGGGACAACATGCAAACTCCACACAGAAAGGAACCTGTGCCGAGCCCAGGACTTGAACCCAGGACCTTCTCGTTGTGAGGCGACAGTGCTAACCACTTAGCCACTGCGCCGCTTGACAATTTAAATCTCTTTCTATTAGTCATATATTCATTTTGTCATGAAGCATTTTAAAACGAGTCAATTAATCATTAAATGCTAATATACTGCATTTTGTTTGGTTTCATACCTTTCATCCATGTGATACATGGGTGAGGACTGCCAGCAGGCAAGCAGCTGAGAGTGACTGGATCTCCCTCAAGCAGAACATGGTCCTTCAGTTTGATATGGAATACTGGAGGGAAGTCTGTGAGAAAAGTTGTACATGGTGCATAATCATTATTCCCATGATAATTCCAAAACAATATTTGCACATATAATTCATATTTATGTGTGCAGAGTTATGAGAAAAGCCTAACTCAAAAAAAAAAATTAACAGAAAAATCTAGAAACAGCATAAAACATGAAGTTCCTGGTTCCTATGAACCAACTGAGATAACATTTCATTCTTAACATCAATAATTCAATGACTATCCACTGAAGAAAAGGGCATACCTGAGGCTGTCCGGGAGTACTGGCGAGAGCGGAGTGAGCCGTTCTCTCTGGCTATAGCGGTGGGTATGTCTGGCTGAGATATGGTCTTATCCCTTCTCCCTCTGGTCAGGCCCCATCGATCCCATCGTGACCTTCGCTCAGTCTCTGCGCCTTCGAGGAAATTAACATAACACTCAGACTCAATTGCACAATAGTGTACATATAGGACTGGTATAACAGCAAGCTTGTTTTCTGAACCAATCCTGGTACACCTGACTGTCTTTTCTACTGGTATTTCTGATTTATGATTATTAAGCCAGAAGTAAACATGACATACTTCATCAGTTATAACAAAAGCTTGGACCCACATCACTGCGTCAATCAAAGCTAGTTCACAATCAACATCGTAATAAATCTTACAGTATGTCTTAAATGAATTGTTGTGTAACATACTTTTGATGACTGACTCTGACTGTATGCTGGACATGGAATCCAAAGACTCAGAGGAGGCCCCATTGCCAGACTGGGAAGCTAGCTGATTCTGTGGGATACCCATCCTCTTCAGACTGCCTCCCTCTGAGGTAGAACGGCGCAGTATAGACAGCAAAGGAGTCTTCTTGGTTTCTGTCTTCTCTTTTTCATCTTTCCTTTCCTCAGAATGACTCCTAATCTTCATGGATATGCCGGCCACTGTGTTACTGATCTTTCTGCGCATGGCTAGTACAGGAGACTCATTTGGCGTTTTGGTCTCTGGCTCTGGAGGTGCTTCTGGTCCTCCATCCAGTCTCATCATCTCCACTTCCTTTTTGTCTTGTGACCCTCTCCTACCCAAAGCCCAAGACAAACGACGTCTTGGGACACTGTTATCTTCTTCTTTGGGCTTTTCCTCGTTCCTCTCAAGTGAAGGGGACCTCTTAAGGCGCATAGACAGCCTTCTCATAAAACCTGGGTCTTTTTCTGCTTCACGGAGATCCTGAACAGACTTGGATTTCTCTTCCAGTTTTCTGTGTACAAACTCTAAAGGAGCACCAACTGGTCCTGGACGATACATCTCTTCTGTAACCTCAGGAGAAACTGTAGTGGGTTTTTCTTCCATCTTTTGCCATGAAAGAATTTTCAGCCCACGAGTGAGAGACGACTCACGTTTCTTGAACCGAGCCTCAAAGACCTCCTCAGAGGCAAGATCCTTAATTTGACCTCCAGGAGAGGAGTCTCTCTTTGGGGAAGCATGTGTGGGAGTCTTGGGTGGACTTGGTTCCTTTGCTGCTTGTTCTACTGATGCAACGCGAGAGAAAACTGCAGGATGTTCGGTGGTTTGTTGAGTGTCTGACTTGGACGATGGTGTTGTTGACAGAAGAACTGGCTCTGAAATATGTCTGGACATGGTTCCAGGGACAGGTCCTGTTGGAGAAGTTTGCATTGTTGACATATTTGTAGATGTAGGGATGGTTGTGGGTTGGCTGGGAGGTTGCAGTGATGGGACTATGATAGCCTGCATGATACTTGCATATGCAGACTTCCTGCCATCTGGAAGTACAGTTAGAACAGGGGGACTAGGTGTCACGTAAGTTGAAGCCATACTCTGAGGGGCCAAAGATGGGGCATCCTCAATGGTACTAGTGGGTGCAATGATCTCTGATGATTTATCCGGTGCTACTCCTTCCTCAATTTCTTTGTCCTCCATCTTAGGAACAGCAGGTTCTTGTTCTATTACAGATTCCATCAGTTCCTTCTCCTCTCCTTCTTCCTCTTCTTCAATCTTCTCTACTATCACTCTTGGCACCATAACAGGTGTTGACCTACTTTGTGGAACCTTTTTAGGTTCTTGGGCATTTTCCTTTAACATGCTTAAATCTTTCTTTTGAACTGCATCATCACTGGACTTCTGATCGTCACCTTTCACTACAGTAGCAATGTCTGTTTGCTTAATAGAAAGTCCTTCATGCTTAAACTCTCTGACAGGTGATGGTTCTTTGTCTTCTACATTAAAAATTTTCTCATGTTTCTTTGGTTCAGGAGTAAGTGGTTTCGGGGTAATGGGGCGTGAATCTGGCTTGACTGGCTCTGCAAGCATAGACATGGACACAGCTTCCTGCAGGCGACGTTCTTCAACCTGGGCTACAGGAATCTCTAGAGGTGCCCCGATTCTCCGGTGTAGGGGCATAGGCTCAGCATCACCCTGGCTGAAAGAAGCACTCTTGCGGAGCACTTTGGTCTTTGGAATGTCATCTCGAGGAGAATCACTGGATGCTGCCCGAACTAATGGAGGGTTACTTAGACGAGGTCCTCGTATAAAGCATTTCTCATCACCCATGCCCAAGGTCTCCAGAAGTGGGCCTCGAAGGCCACTCATTTTGTTGTCCACAGAGCCTCCTCTGAGAAGCCTTTGTCTCATCAGCTCGAGTTTTAGGGCATAATCCTCTTGGCTCAGCTTGGCTGCTCCCGGGCTTGGGCTCCTCCGTGGCAGTTCCATAGACAAAGACTTTTTAAGGATTCTTCTACCTTCTGTGGGACTCTCCTCAGCACCCTCCTCTGGTTTAATATGGAGTTGCAGAGCACTATCTGCTGAGCTCCCTCTGCGCAATTCACCTCTCCGACGAGCTCCTTCAGGTTTGTCAGACTCCATACTTGAACCTCGTCGAAGGGGCCTTTTTGGCTGCTCTGCCCTCTTGGATAATTCCCCTGATTCTTCATCAGAGGACCCTTTTTCATCATCAAGTGTTGTCCTTTTCCGTGCTCGGCCTCGCGCATCGGCATCGGTAGCTTCAACTGATTGCTCACACTCCATGGGCTCTGGCTTTTGCGCAGTTGGTCCTGACCTTTCAAGGTTACTGTTAGTCTTGACTATTATTTCATCATCCCCAATAATTTCATTCAGTGACATTCTCGAGCCTGAGAACTCCATATTCAGTGGCATGGGTATAAAGGGCAGCTCATCAATGTCTTCATCAGAGTCCGATGAAGAGGATGGTGGTGGTGAACCTTCTTTTAAATGCCGTGGAACAGCTATGGAAATATGGCTTGAAGATTCATCCATCAATGCAGGTATTGACCTCATGACCATTTTGGACTTGTAGCTAATAAGAGACCTCTGTAAAAGGGTTATTATTTGTTACTATAAAATAAAAACATATAGCAAAATATAAAATAAAATATAGAAGGATGTAAAAAACAGACTATGTTTCTTTTCTGACCTGCCATTTTCTCCTCAACAAGAATTTTTTGAGGGACTCTGTGCTGATACTCTTTCCCTTATTCAGTAGCTAAAAAAGACAGATGGCTGTCAGAGAAATTAATTGTAAAAAATGATTCATCATGAGAAAAATAATGACAATAACTACCATTAGTAAGGCATCATGGTACAGTATATGTTAGGCATATGAACAGAGATTGATTACGAAAATAATGCTAAGGATCAGTTTGAATTATATTTATGATACTCAGTTTAAATTAATATAATTGACCTGTTTCCTAACTTAAAATGTACTTACACCATGCAATAATAAAAGAATAATAAATGATAGATAAAATAAATGATCGTTTTTTTTCGATTCAAATATATTTTAAAATACATTTTCTCGGTGTTTTTTAGGCTTTCTCTGAAAATACGTCTCTTTTTCCCCACGTAAAAGATCAATTCTGATTCTAACAAAACAGAAGTGTCTGTAAAACAGAATGTACTTTTCTGTGAAAATTACAATACTACAGATAAACAGATAAAAATACCGATTTTAGAAAGTGAGCTCTTTCTCATTCTTTTCACTTTTAGCAGTTTTTCTGCTGTTATTTATCTCCCCCCTACCTTGAACCATGGATGTCGAAGACATTCACAGGCATCTGGCCTCCTGTGGAGAAAAAAGCCACATGAAGACATTAAAATGCTAAATGTTCAGTGAGTACTTTAGAAACAGTTCACTAATGACTTGTACAGATAGATTTAACAGCACTTTGTACTTACAGTCTGTCAGCCACTAGTAATTTGATGACAAATCCTTTTGCTTCATGGCAGAGATCAGCAAACATGCTCTCCTCAAAAGCCACATTGTAATTCCTGATGTTGAGGACCGAGGTTCGGTCATTTTCTCCCGCAAACGGAGACACACCAGTTAAACTACGTGAAAGACGAAACTTTGTTTAACATAGGGGTTTTTTTTTGTAAACTTGGTAAAATTCTAAATATTATAAGATACTTTGGCTCACAAGTAGTCAACTTACCACAGATAGGTTAAGACGCCAACCGGCCTGAGGTAAAAAAAAAAAAAAATAATGGAGTTATATTCACAATATTCTTGTCTGTACACTATATATATTTATTCAGAGATGTAGGCACCAGGTGTTTTACCAGATGTCAGTTGCCTTGGAGACTGGTGTCTGGTTAACAATCTCTGGGGCAATGAATTCCGGTGTACCATATTTGCAATACTGTGCTTCACCAGGTGTAAACTTCACTGCATTTCCAAAATCACAAATCCGGATCTGATCGCTAGAATGGTCAGCCATGAGGATGTTGTCAGGCTATGAGTCAAAATACAAGTGGTCAATATGAAGAAAAAGAAGTAAAAGAAGAATAAGAAGAATTAAATGTCTTAAATGTTTATTAAAAATCACATCAAAGTTGCCCAAGAGATATAAGATTTACTAATAATATAAATCTGCATGTATCAATCAGTGTACTGTATTGATAAAAACCCATGGTTAAGAAGTGATTTGGACAAGTGGTTGCAGATAAATTAGAAAAATAAGGGATGGAGAACGGATCCCTCTAGCACAAGCGGTAGTGCGGCGGAAAATAATTTATATCCCAACTGTAATAAAATTGTGTCTATAAATAAGTTTTCCTATAAACCAGGTGAAAGTTAGATATCTTCAATAACAGCAGAAGAAAAGCTCGGACAGAAGTATTTCATGGTTTATGATATAAACCCTGAAACAGTAAAAATGTGCAGCAATGACTTGAAGGATCGATAAACGCAATAAGGCATTCACCTTAATGTCCAAATGCAGAATGTCATTCTGATGAAGATAGTTAATTCCCTCCAACACTTGTCTAATGATGGAGCGAATCTGTGAATTAAGAAAAGGAAAGAAAAAGAAATAAAAACATACAAAATGAATACAAAGCCTTAAAGATCACATACCTCTTGTGCTGTAGTTTACCGCACAAGGTAAATTCAGCTCTCTCAAACTTGGACCATGTGTAGTCAGCATGTATATCACCTTTTGTCAATTATTTGTGAGGACTGCCAAAGACAGGAAGGGGTCGCTCACCTCTGCCTCCATCACTGTTGATTTCTTTGATAGCCTGTCCAGAAGCTCCTCATGACATCTTCAGGTAACTGTTAAGGGCAAATGCATGCTCCTATCCTAGTGAGTATCCCTCTGTGTGTGTGTGTGTGTGTGTGTGTGTGTGTGTGTGTGTGTGTGTGTGTGTGTGTGTGTGTGTGTGTGTGTGTTAGTGAAACAACACTGGCTGTGATTCCAGCTAGACTAGCAACAAAGATACAACCAGAATTATATTACACACACAGCTGCTCCTGCAGCTTTTATGGCCCCAAGCCAAATTCATTAAGAAAAGTAAGACTACGGGCCTCGCACTGTAGCCCATAAAAGGCTTCACTGCAAATGCTCAGCTTTTTTCCATGTTATATATTTCAACCTGGTATTTCATCATCCTATAGCATCTATAATCACTTTTAACTAAAAATGTATTGATACCACCCAAAGGTGATTATTTGCCAATAACAGGACGTCCTGAAGTGTGTTATTCCACTTATACCACAGAAATCTATAATTTCATTTTTTTTTTATAGCAGTCAGTTTTTAAAAAAAGGAATAATTATATGCAACACTATGACTATTTTGTCTGTGAGACAAAAAAGGGACAAAAACCAATGTTGCAAAGCACTGCTACTGCCTTCGATAAATGTTAAATAAATGTTTCTTAACAGAAATCTTCACCAAATCACCAATGATATGTCTTACTGTGTTACAGCTCCTGTTACAGATAATTAATAAAATTAATATAAATGTATATATTTCTTCTTCTTCTTCCTGTCTGAAGGTACGGGCATTCTTGCAGGCAGAGACATTTTTTCCCCTTAAGCGCAGCAATTATTCAGACAGGATAAATTCAGTTGTGACAAGTTTATAGCACTGGGATTGAAACAAGTATTCACATCGGAAAGTTTCTCCCTCTGTAGAATAATGAAAAGGATACATCTCAGTAATAATGATGACAGCATTCTTCTTCTCAAAGGCATCATGGAAGTAGATGATCCTTTCTCGGTCAAGGTGAGACAAGATGTTCATCTCCCTTAGGGCTGAGGCTTTTCTCTTGGCTCGAGCTGAGATGAACTTGGCTGCATACTCCCTTTTTCCTGCCTTGTGTGTCACACGCTTCACATACGAGAAGGCTCCTCTGGAAAAGAGAATGTCCCGGGCCCAATTAATTAAATAAAACAAACAGCTCAACATTTTTGTCGGACACTTTGGAGGATATTTGCTCCTGGCCTATGAAAAGCTCGGAAGTGAAATCCGAATCCCAGCAGCAGGTGGAATATTGTCTGTGGATTTATCTTACTACATTAGAGGTTGAAAGTGTGTTGGGGGAGTTTCAAGCAGGTGAAGGGACACGTCAATGATGATAGAGAGGTGCTGTTAGGGGACGGAGGTGAAAATCATTCAATTTTAGCCTGCAAATGGTCTGCGATATCTTCGGGAAGAGAAAGTCCCTCCAGGGAAATTCACAGCAGAAGAGAAATATCATCGAGACAAAGAGAAGTAACATAAAAAGCATTTTTCCCTAAAGATCTACACAGTGATCAACACAATGCTGTCAGAAAGCAGGATGAATATATAAACCGCTTCGGTCTCGGACACAGGAAGATATTTACGTTTGTAAATCCGTGATTATCAAGCCATGCTTGAAATTTGCAGTAAACCTTTGCTGTTACACTCATTTCATTGTGTGCATTCGACATCAACAGACCTGATGAGAATTTCAATGAAATTACTGCAATTACGGTATGGGTGTTTTGAGCATTAACAATTTGTGGGTAAGGTCTTCCAAATAATTACTTAAGAGGGATCTGAATTAGGTTAGGATCATGGCATTTCTGAAACTGATACAGTTTCAGATTAGTCATTAGACAGTTTAAAGTCTAATTATGACATTGCAACAGGGAGCATTTTAAAAGTATGGGTATAAATGGGCAACATCAATTCACATTTTTAGCTGTCAATAATGTTTGCATGCATATGTTCTTATTTCTAATACTTCAGGATTTAATCGGACTAAGGATCAAGTTCCATGTTTACAAATCTGTACACACAAAGCTTTATGCAATAAAATCACAGATTCGCTGAGTGTGACACAGATTGAGCAGTAGTTCGAAAAGGTGTGGTGGGCTGGCTTCATGTGTCTTGGAGGGAGTACATGATGGCATTCGACCGCCCTGGTGGAAGGTTCAATAACAAATAGGTTTCAAGAAATCTCTACTGAAAAAAACCCAAAAGTAACTGCAGCACGAGGTACTTGTTCCAATTTTCGCCCGCCGCAGTACACACATCAGCCAAGGTGTGATCCGGCTGATGGCAAAATGATTTTCATTAGGCAGATTAATTAGCATGAACTCATGACAAAGTATCTTTTCAGAATCGAGAATATGGCGTTTGTGGAAATACTGACAGTTCAGCACAAAGTCTCCTGCTAGCACAACATGCAGTCGCTATATGGTTAAACATTTGTGACCCGTGCTGGCAAAATGAGTCGGAATGCGCACTGGCTAATTATGAGCTACGAGGCAAAACATGGTTTCGGTTGAAAAGAGATTTTCTCAAAAATGAGTCCATAAAGCGCTCGTTTATTGATCACCTCAATAAAACAGCACGAAAACATCCTAAACTACTTTTATTTTAAGGATTTGTTTATTATTTTCATTTGTACGTCTTCATTTATTAGTTCTTTGTCGTAATATTCCATGATAAATCCGATAAATCTCACTCGTGGCGAGATAGGGGAATCCCCCTGCCCATGTTTGGTATCGTTGTGAAGCGTAGTTCCTCTACTTTCTGATGGAATTCAGCATGATGGTTTTATGAATCAATGGAAAGCGAGTTTCCAAACCCCATTAGACGTGGTCGACTTCAGTTGGATGTAACTCGGTCATTTTTTTGTCCGATTTCAACAAACCATGCCTCATTTTGAAGGTCTTTAGATGCACAGTGTGAAAGTAACAATAACACACTTTTGAAAATTTCCTCCCTCATTCCTACTCATTATGCAAGCACGGGTCACATATCTGGAGAAAATAAAAATACTAGCCAGGGTTGAAGAATATATGTTATATCCAGTGGGATCTCATGGCTGTAACGTTGGCCTAGGATTATTTTTTTTGGTCGAAGCCACAAATGTAATGTACATTACAATCATATGTAACTACCTAGTTAGCTCACTGTATGTTATTACATATAGTTAAGTTATATTCCATTACACATAACTCCAAAGATAGCTACCACTTTTTTTCCCAGTCAGGTTTCGACTCAACCGAAACATAGGTCCGGGCAGCACACTGGAGTTTCCATGTGCTCGGTGGGTTAATTAATGAATAATGATTATAATTTATAAGACACAATGTTGTCTGTCTGTCTGTCTGTGTACACAGGTCTGTTTGTGGTATGTGTGTGTATCATGGCTTAGCAGGAACAGCAGGTGCCTTGTATCTTGTGTTTGTGTGCGTATATGTGTGTGTTTGAATGCACTACCCGCAGGCAGACATCAGGATTATAATTACAGATACACAGGCTGTGACAGAGGACAGAGTGCTGAGCAGAAATATGACCAAACAGGCCTTCCTGCTATTAACTCATCCTAGCACTCACTCCTTTAAAACAAATAACCAACCCTCTTCCTGCCAACGTAGTATTTATTATTACATGACCTGTTTTTCGAAGCTGCTAAGCTACCAAACCTGGAGCAAGACGTTATGTTTCTACTGCAGTAATGAATGTGAACTTCTCTCGCTGAGTATTTCTTCTCAGAAGCTCTTCAAAAGAGCAGAACATTCCTATGAGCTTCAGTACAGTTAAGTGAATATCAGACATCCTAATCCTTAGGGGGAAAAAGTCATGTCAGAGATCAGCATAAATTTCCTTTCTTTGCTATCATACACTGAAATTAAATAAGACCACCCACCCAAATGTTCTCAGCGCTTTGACGCTAATGCTTTCTTGAATGTTAAATTGCATCTGATGATTCAGAGCTGCTTAGACAGATCATCAGTAAGAGCTGACGGAGTTGATTCTCCGCCGCTGTGGTCTGGCGTCTGTAGTCATTACAGAGAAATGGTGCGTGTCCAAGCGTGGCTGCAGGTGGATGACTCACCTCCCAATCTCTTTGTGCACGTCATAGTAATCAGTGAGACGTCGCATCCTCCTCAGGATAGACTCCTCGTCATCCATTGGGTCATCCTTCTCCTGTTTAGCTATAGACGTATACCGGCATAAATATGAGTACACGTACAAAAAATAGACATGCATGTCGACAGAAAAATATCACTAGCTAATAATGAAGATTTTAGGATTGGAAATTCAAGTTTAGATTAGGATTTAGATTTTAAATTTAAGTTAAGAGTTCATTCAAAATGATCAGAAATGGAAATATCCATTAAATCCATATATTAAACACATCGGGGAGTCTACAGCTTTAACACATTGATCAGAATGGACCAGAAAGAAATATAACATGGAACAACGTCAGAAGATTTAGGAATACTGTATGTCCAATATCCATCGTAAGGGAGTGATGCTAGGTAGCATGTCATCATGCTTATTAGCAACGCTGGCTTGGATAAACATGAATAAACTAAATTAGCATTATTTAAAGCTACATTAAAGCTCTCATGTTTTAGACTAGATTAGGACTGTCACTGTTAAACATTTTCAAAATACTTACAAAAGACATTTTCTGAAGAGAAAGTTTTGCTAGTTTTGCTAACACGCTGCTACATTAAACAATACATACGAAAATATGTGGTTTCCAACACAGCGTGCAGAATGAAGTACTAATTAAGTGTGTAGTTCCACAATTGGAGTGCTTTTTATGCCTTCAAATTAAGCATAAATTAGTTTTAATCATGTGATGAAACATTGAATCTAAGAAAACAATTAAAAATTAATGGTTAGAGGCATTTAAAATCACAGAGCTGTGTGTTCTAAAGCAACGAATTAGCAAATAAATAAACTGTGCTAATCTAGCATCCATGCTAATGGTTTGAAGTCAATGATCACTAAAGAAATTTACTTTCAATTATAATTTCTGTCACAGCTGCTTTCCACAGTCACTTTGCCAGTCATTATCACAATATCATTAAAAAAAAAATCTTCCTGTAATCTATAGAAAATTTGGACTTCCTATTCAATCTTCAACTTCCTGATGAACGTGTCTGGTGTACATTTAGATTTTTCATAACCTATATGGGATAATCCATAGAAAGGTTTGGTTGAAGCGTTAGATGTTAAATGTATTCGCAGTATTACTGTTGTAGAGGTTTTTATTAATGTTATAAGTTCAAAACAACAGTATTTAATTTCACCAAAACAACAGTTTTTAAAATTCTCTTTTGCCTTTACTTTATATACATATTTATAAATGGTAACAATATTTGGACACAAAAAGCACCACAATCATGGAATCACACAAATAATTTTAACATACACACAAACATAATTTATCCTGATATGGATCAACCGTCATATAGCCCAACTTTACTGCATTAATGCGCTATCATGCATAACAAATTATTCTGTTGAGACCACCTACAACAATATGTTGTATGCAACAATACCAATCTGAACTCTAGCACGGTAATAAGAAATGTGAATTTTAAAGACAGGACTCGTACTGGCATGGACAGTGAGCTCAGCCTTGCAGGAAACTGAGCCTGCGAGGTTCTTGGCAGTGCAGGTGTAGACCCCAGAGTCTTCTGGCTGAGTGTTGAGCACTACCAGAGAGCACTCGTTATCATCATACACAAAGGTAAAATGGCTACTCTCTGATAGAAGGATGTCATTCTGAAACACAACAACAACAACAACAACACCAACACCTAGTCAGAAAAAGCTTCAACTTACACAGTAAAATGAGCAAAATGTCTTTTCATAATGCTTTCCATTAGTTACGCCATATTGCGTCGGTAAGCTGTAAGCAAAATGTTTACAATATTCTCTATTTTCAATTCTCCATTAAAATTCCCCAGATTTACCATAGCTCCACTTGTGCAGATTTCGGTTGTTAACCGCAGTGAGTCATATTGTAGCCCTGAGGCACAAGCTGAAACATTCAGTGGTATATTTAATAGCATAAATTAGCATGCTTAAGAGAGCGTGGGGATTCTCCATGGGAAGTGAGGTGGGTGTAAGGCAGATCAGGCAGTAAAAGAAAGAAGAAAGAAAGGCTGAGAGAGTTTGCAAGACCACTGAAAGGAAATATGAGTCTTTAAGAGCTAACGAAGAAAAGGAGAGAAAGAAAAAGGAGGGACAATTGTTATGAGTGTAAAGTGCCTTAGTTACAGCTATATAAACAGCCAAGCAGGTAGGAAAGGTTTCGTTATATCTTCACAAACTGAAACTTTTATCGGATTCACAAAGCAAAGGGAGATTCTCCTACATCGAGCACACAGAGAATGGAAATGAACCACTCTGGCTTCAGGTGCAGGCATTTGTATTAAATATGCAATGCAAATAAAGAAAATGTCAGCAAGCCCATTTGAGAACATGGATTGCAGACAGGAAATGGGTTTGAAATGCTTCCTGAATTTTATCATTACATTCTCAAAAAAATAACAAAAAAACAGCAAACCCGCTTCTAATATTTAGGGAAATAAGAATGTTATTCTGCCTTGTAACCTGAATAAGCATAAGCAACATACCTTGTACCAGAGGATGTCTGGAATGGGCCTCCCTTCAACCACCACAGCAAAGCGAGGTGTCTCACCAACACTTACATCCAAATCCTCCATAATAGACTCAAAAGTTGGGGCCACTGGAAAAAAAGTAAGACTGATGGATTGAATAGTGAAAAGGTCACTGACAAAGTTCAGAATATAACAAAATGGCAAAACATGTCCAATATGAGTAGACGCTGTGGAGTGCTTTGCCTACCTGCCAACTCTAGGGTGAGTAGGCAGGAATCTGACCCATATAGATTGCTAGCCGTGAAGCTAAGTGGTCCCACGTCACTGCTCTTCACCTTACAGAGCTTTAGCGTATGTTGGTCATCATCAGGCATGCTCATCTCAAACAGCCCGGCTCTGTTAGACAAGGTCGCACCTCTCCTGATAAACACAGCAACTAGTTTTTTACCACAGCTCCAGTTTACTGCATCGCATAGAAAATTCTGATATAATATTTAAGTACAGGTATATTGTTTCAGCTCAAAACACGATGATTTGACTTGTGCTTGAGATATAAGCAAAAAATTCTGCTGCAAGCAAAAACCCCAAAATTCAAAACTTAAAAAAATTCTATACTTAGTCACAACTTTACAGTTGCAGTCAGAAGTTTACATACAGTCATCATGAACATGAGCGTCGTGGCAATTTTAGTCTACGGAACCATCAAGGCATAGGCCTGCCATGAACTGGAAGCAGCTGGAACACTGTCTACAGTCAAGCAAGTTTTACATCACCATGGACTGAGAGGCTGCTGTCCAAAAAAGAAGCCCCTGGATGAAAATTTACCCCTTCAAGCTAGAGTAAAAGTTTATAGCTAACTGCATGGTCAAAGAAAAAGCCTCCTGGAGGAAGGTTTTATACCTTGACACAAACGTTGTGTCCTATACATGACACAAAGGTTGAGCTGTTTGGCTACAATGATCAGAGGTACAGACGAACACTGTACCACCTGTTAAGCATGATTGTGGTAGCATTATGCTCTGGGGCTGTTTTGCTGCTGGTGGAATTGGTACGTTTCATAAAGTGGATGGAATTATATAGAACCTCTGAATTTTTCAGCATAACTTCAAACCATCAGCTTGATGGTTGAATGTTGGACACAATTGGGTGTTCCAACAGGACCATGAGCCCAAACACACATCAAAGCAAGTTGTGGAATCAAGAAAGCAGACTAAGATTAAGCATAAAACAAGTCCTGACCTCAGCTCGAATAAAAATAAGTGAACTCTGATTAAAAGTTGGGTCTGTGCCAGGAAACAGACAAATTTAATTGAACTCTAACATCTCTATCATAAAGAACAGTCAAATGTCCAACCAGAATCCTGCCAGAAGCTTGTTGATGGCTACCAAAAGCATCTGGACAAGAGGAAACTTGCTAGGGGACATTTAACCAAACGTAAGGTGTGCTGTATCTATATATTTTGATCCTCACTCACTCATGTTCTACCACTTAATCATGTTCAGGGTTGCAGGGAGCCAACACCAGGGTGGCTGGAGCCAACTTCGGGTGAGAGGCAGGGTACACCCTGGGCAGGTCGCCAATCCACCGCAGGTTCAACACACAGAGACAGACAACCATTCACCCTCACATTCACACCTACGGGCAATTTAGAGTAGCCAGTTAGCCTAATCCCCTCTGTGCATGTCTTTGGACTTGGGGAGGAAACCAGAGTAGCCGGAATAAACCTGCACACATGGAGAACATGGAAACTCCACACAGAAAGGCACCCAAGTCAGCCCCAGGGTTCGAACCCAGGACCCTTTTTGCTGCGAGGTGACAGTGCTAACTACCACACCACCATGCCACTCTATATATATAATTTTGATTTAAATAAAAAAAAAAAAGATTAAAAGTCAAGCCCTGTTTTTTTATTTTATTTTATTTATTTTTTTATTAAAGATGGAGGTTGGGCAATCATTCTTCTCCAGAAAAATAACAAAGAAGAAGTCACTGAAAGCCCAATACTGCATGATATTGATGTCCATGATGACTGTATGTAAACATCTGATTGCAACTGATCTTGTATGTCCTGCTGCCTGATGTGTTGTTGCTACCTCTGTGATGCTGTAATACACAGAGTAATGATTTAAACAAGAACACAATATCATCGAATTAAATACTGTAATGATACATTTTTTTATGTAAAATTATCATTAAAAAGTAAAGAGTGTAATTAGTGTCCAATTGTCATACTATGAAATCATTATCCTCTAAATAAAGCAACAAAAGATATTTACCTCAGTGACAATTTTGTTTCCCTTGAGTATTAGATATAAAGAACGAATTATATATAATTATGTGCAAATTCAAGCTCTATTGTATGGAGAAAAAGGTGTGACAGTTTAGGGAGGGGGGCATCTTGAGTGGCATATCATTATCTGAAGTTGTATTGAATCTGGGGCTATATATGTAACATGAGATAGATGTATTTGTCAAAGATGACACCATGATCATGCAAAACGCAAAAGCATGCAAAAGTGAAAAGACTTTAAGTGGTATGTTTGAAAGACTTAAAGCCACCACAACCTGCATACAGGTATGCTTATATTAAAGCCAAGTTTTAATGAGTAATAGTGGATAGTTTTGATCTACACCATATCCTCTCAATGAAGCTTTTCAGTGGAACCCATTTATTTTCCATTTGACTTAGTCTTGAAATGACTTATCAGGCAGATCTTTAGAAGTAGTTTTGTAGACCCTAAGCATATTTGTATAATTAAACAGATAACTCACATCTTCCAGGTGACAGCTGCATTGATGTGATTAAGAGTGATCGTAATGCTGACCGGCTGATTCTCCACCACATAAACCATGTCTGGCTTGTCAATAATAACCGGGGCCTCCTTGAGATATGGACCTGCAGGAAAAGATAGGGAAAAATTAGAATCGTACTGAAATAACTTAGCTCACTATTATGTTTTTGTGTGCTTACCTCTATCTATGAGCTGTACTGGGTCTGTGGCCGGAGACGGCTTGCTAAAGGCTTTGCTTGTGATTGATAGGATCCTAAAGGCATAGCGGACACCCTTGGATAGTGAGGTGACAGTGTAGGACGTCTGCTTTAGGCTGGAAGCAATTATAGTCCATTGTATAGAGCCCAAGGCCTGCTGTTGGACCGCGTACATCAAAGTGCTGGGATCTGGAACCGTGAAATTGATTAAAACAACATTTTCAGGCTTTCCTTGGTCAGACAATTTTGTACATCAAGGGTTGTCGACTGGTGGACCACATTCCAGACATGTAAATTATTAAGCTGAAGGCAACTCATTAGACTTGTGACAGGGCTACAGACATTACATCAGAAAGAGGAGTTTTAAAACCAATGTATCTCATCCCTTCAGAGTCCATGGCTCTAGTCAAAAGTGATACCATGAACCATCACTTAAAAAAAAAAAAAAAACCCTGCCCTATTTACGGTATTGCCTTATACTAATGATTAATGGCAACATATTAAAGGGTAACTGTCACCATTCAGACATTTTAGTGGTGTATGGAGACCATTGTTAACAGGACTTCTATTTCAGTTAACTGGATCTTTGTAAATTTTAGTGTGAATTCCCCCACATCACACATCAGTCAAGGCAGCAAAGGGATATTGGAAATTTACAACAAGGAAACTCGGAATTTATGACAGAGCATGTCATGGCAGTAAACACGAAGGTAACGTGAATGGAAGAATGATTGACAGCTAAACTATATTTTACAGGAATATGAATATTGAAGACAGAGAATAGCCAAATGCTCCACTTTAAATCGATCAGAGATGGAGCAGAGTGTGCTGCCTGTATTCATGAAGACATTACAGCAAGATAAATGAGTAGTGCACATCCATATGATTGCAGATGATGTAGAGAGAGTACCAATTGATGGGTCCAGCCGTTTAGGTTTCTTCCAGGTAAGAGTGACAGTTTTGCCAGTAATGGACTCAATTACTGGTGCTCCATCTGGAGGATCGGGAAGAACGTCTGCAAAAGAGACGAGAGGCAAAATCCTGGGTAGGACACACATAAACCCAGACATGTGCTCTATTCCTCAAATAAAATGACAGTCTTATATTTTAGAGAGAGGATATAGAGATGATCAGCCTGTAGATTTTAGCGTTCTCTGTCTCGTTGAAAGATTTGGCTCTAGGACGTTAGGAAGACCACTTATTCTCTCTGAGATTATAATCAGAGGATCAAGAAATCCAGCCCACAGTGGTACTTATGTGGTATTTGCATCTCAAGGGCATTTCTTTGCAGTAAATCTGTCTAAGTATGTGGAATAATATTATACGGTGGGAAGCTTCCTTTTACAAGCTAGAAAGTGCTAAAGCTCTAATCCAATTGACATTGTTACTGATTTTTTTTACATTACAATGCTCGTTTGTTCAAAACAAAAAAGCAACCAAAAAAACATGCTGTTAATGTATGTAGATCCTGTATAAAATATCTAAACACTACTTATCACATAACGGGAATTCAAAAGTTGTCTGATTTAACTCCGTAACTGCCCAATCAAAGGTTAACTTATTGTTAATAATTAATAATTAATAATAATATTTAATCAATAGGTCATATTAACCAGAAATACTTCCGTGTCATCCTTTGTTGCTACGTCATAGTAGTAAATCTTGTGTGAAAATAACAATATGAGGCTGCTAGCAAAGCCCACTTTGACAATGTAGGCAGGTTCTCTTTCAGATATTTTGGACATATAACTAAATTCATTAGAAAATATTGCAGATAGGTACAAAGAAAATTAATAACCGTATGCATTCCTATGTACATGCCTATTTCTTTCTGGTTTAAACCCCACCCATTTCAGGTTTATATCCAAATACAGATACAGATGGTGGCATTGTGTTACACCTCTAATATACTAGATTAACAACCAGATTAACAACAATTTAGACCAGTATTTGAATGCTTTAATCTCTTTAGATAAGGTTTGCTTAATCTGGAAATAGACCATTTTTGATATTATAGTACTATATAAATGACATTGGACTACTGATCGGAAGGTTGGGAGTTCAAATCCAAAAACGAGCCAAGCTGCCACTGTTGGGTCCTTGAGCAAGGCCCTTAACTCTCAGCTGATCAGTTGTAACAAGGCGTGCTGCATAAGGGCGTCTGCCAAACGACGGTAATGTAATGTAAAGTAAATGTTGCATAAAAAGCCTTAATGTTGATATAAAAGGGTTAAAACCTTTCCTGCCAATAATCATTCCCTAAATCTTAAGCATTGCTGATAAGTATTGGCTGCCATCCTTCAACCCAACCGGCATCCCACTGAACTAGAGATACTGCAGTAAAATTCAGAGCGTATAGGAGGCCTACCAGACTATTGAAGAATTGATGGCATTTCTCTTACCTGTTACATACAGATGGGCATAGCATGTGGCCTTGCCCACCTTGTTGGAAATAACGCTCTTGTAGACACCACCGTGGGCATGGCAGACTGAGCGAATGACAAGACTGTGGATATCTCTGACTGCAAATCAGGGGAAAAACAGAATTAGGAGTGCTTAAGAGAGATTAAAGTGATTACATGTGATAAAGGTAAGGCAGATTCAAAGGGAAAAGAAGCCAGGGGCTATTAAGAAGGACATTCAGGCCAGTATATAGAATATATTTCACTCTATCTCATCTCCTGACACTCTCATTTCGACTGAGACTGCAGTGTCAGAGTTTGCCTGACACTCTGACCTCCGTGCAGAACACTGAAATATTGCAGTAACTCACACTGTGTCATCTTCCTGTCCTCGGTGCTTTCAATCTTCTTGCCATTGTGGAACCAAGAAATGGTGGGATATGGTAAGCCGGCCACTTTGCACTTCAGCACGGCTTCTTTACCCTCGACAACATCCAGGTCGTACAGTGGCTTCACAAAGTCAGGCATGGTAAAACGCTCCACCTCGCTTTCAGGAACCTCTGGCTCTTCTGGAATGGATGGCATTTTCTCTAACTTAGCCCTAATGAGAGTTGGAGTGTGAAAGAGAGTTAAGCAAAACATAAGAGAGATGGCACGATGAATAAACTGTACATATTTAATTCCACATCTAAGCAAAAAATATCTGTTGGTGTTTGACATACAGTATAAACATAAGCAATGAGAATCAAATACTTAATTTGCATAAACTATAGCTGACCGTAGGAGATAACGTTCTTGTTAATGGATGTTTGACAGCAACATAAATAAAGGATTAATGCTGAGCGGTATGGGATTGTGATGCAGTGGAGCTTTGTCAGTTTTGGTGTATGTAAACGGAAAAAGTTGCTGAGCTCTGGTACTATAACTCAATGGAAATGTTAATCAATTCTAATGCACTTAATTAAATTCACTTAACTGTTTAATGTTACAAACCCAACGTTGATTATTTTCATAAACAGAACATCCGGTAATGTTTTATTCTCTTATACCGCACAAATATACTAGCACTTACAATTTTTAATGAATTAAAAAACAACATATACATTTTAGCAATTTATAGATTAAGTTAAGGTTGTGGAACAGCTGTGAAACAAGTTAACGCTTGTATCATAGCAGCTACAAACAGTCGTTCCCTCACCAGTCTTAACTTCACCTGGTTTTGAAGTTAACAAGACTGAGAAAACTGAAGAACCAGAAAATCTTCTTTAAATGATAATCACCCATAAATTCCCAAGTGCATTCATGGCACGGCTGATATATGATGCACACAAAACTCTATTAAAACCGCAAAGCTCTCCTTACAATCCAAACTCTTGTAGGACATGAACGCGTTTTTTTTTTTTTAATCAATTTTATAAATGCTCGTTTGTAACTAAAAAAAAAATTCATTTGCATTCCATTTGGTACAAGGGTCCCAGCATTGGGACCAAGAAAAAGCAGTGCTGTACCACTTCCTAATTCCCAATTAAAAGCAGGTACTGTACAAATATTCATATATTTAAGTAAACAAGCATAGTTTACATCTGAGATGACATCGCTGGCCGAGGTTCCTGTACATAGAGCTCTGCTGAGCATTCAGCCTCGCCATGCGTGTTCTTGGCCACCACTGTGTAGAACCCCTCATCCTCACTGCTCACATGCGAGATTACCAGCGAGTGCCGGCCACCTTCCTTCAGGATGCGAATGTCCTCACTCTCCACCAATGGATTGTCTAGGAGAAGGAAACATTCACAGATGTTTACGGTTTAGTAAGGTGCTTGATTAATTGCTAACAGTTTCTCATGGGAAAAAGCCTCTTACCGAAGTGAGTCCAGGTGACCACAGGTGATGGCGTTCCACTGACCTTGCAGTCAAATCGAGCATTTCGACCCTCGATCACCTCCAACATATCCAGCTTTCGGGTAAACAATGGCTCAATAGAGGCAATGACCTTCAGCTGGGCACACGAGGTCAGTTCCTCTGCAGAAGACAAGCAAAGGTAATAAGTATGATAATGAAAACAATTCTATAATGAAGGGCAGTGTTTGAATATAAATCATGACAATTTATAGTTCTGGAGAGTTACAGCCCTGCAACGATTAATGCTCTGATGTAACTATATGAATAAATGTCCAATCTTTTGTCCATTTTTCCCACCAGGACGGCATGTCTAGAGATGCTCACCTTTGGCTGTGCTCAGTTTACAGGTGTATGTGCCACTGTCATCCTCATGCACTGAGTTGAGCAGCAATCTGCACCTCTTTCCATCGAAGTGCATCTTACAGTTCAGTAGGGCCGGCTGGATGAGTTTTCCATCTGACAGCCAGTCTACATCCACATCCTGTGGTCCGATCACATGACATTCAAACAGCACGGACTCTCCCGCCTTCACCATCACATCCCTGAGAGGCCGCACTATGGCCAGGCCGGGCTCTACTGGGGCAGCTGGAATATGAGTAGAGAGGATGCAGGAGATGTCATACAAGGGATTTTTTTATTTTGATTAAGAGTTGCTTGCTTATGATGCACACTGAACATTTATACATTTATATGTATATATTTATAAAAACAGGCTGGCATTGTGGGCCACAGGTAGTGTTGCCACCTGACTGCTCCATGGTGGGTTTCCTGCTGGGTCCTTTGGTCTCTTCCTACCGCCCCATAGCATTCACGTTGGTGGTTTTACACTAGGGGTACATCAGAAACCAGCCGAGATGACAGTGAGGTTGGTTAGTAGCCCTTAAGGGCTTCTTAAACCTGGTTGATTCAATACCAGACTCTTGAAATTTTGCCTAGAGAGCCCAGAATGCATACTAGCAGAATACATGGGCTTTGCAAGTCGATGGATAATATTTCTATCATAGAAAATTGTCCTTGTCAGAGCAATTGGAGCTTGGCTAGGAGCCTGAAAACTGTCAACTACCACGTTAGGCCAGGTAGAACCGGTCTGCTAATAGCCTGTGATAATGACCTTGCTTTGAGTTTCTGTGAAGTGTATCAGATTTTTTAGGAAAAGAGCCCCACATTTTTGAAGAAGTAAAGTACGAATACATTTTTTCCACCAAAATTATACATAATTACAGATGTGTGATACAGCATCATGGCCTACCACTAGCTGAATGAAAATCAGGCTTCTACCATTATTCTAATTGGCAAGCTACTGCAATGTCAGCCAGCCTACTTGTAGTGGACCTGGAGACTGTCCTGGTAACACTGGGTTTGAGGCAAGAATACACCCTGGGAAGGACACCAGTCCATCACCGAGTATCCATGCACATGAGCACACACACACACACACACACACACACACACACACACACACACACACACACACACACACACACACACAC
>JAQMCW010000034.1:20903796-20914750 GCA_030068335.1 Chrysichthys cranchii
TGACTTTTGCACTTGTTGTACGTCACTCTGGATAAGAGCGTCTGCTAAATGCCTGTAATGTAATGTAATGTAATGTAGTGAGTGACAGAATTGGTGTTTTCTCTTCATGTTTTCTTTATTCACGAGATTCAACATGTTCAAATGATCTCTGTCTAAATTGTTGACACATTGCAATGAGATACCAGCCTAAAACATAAGGCTTGATCTGATTTGTGCACAATGCTTGTAACTATTAATTGTTATAACGGATATTTTACAAAGAACGTTCAAAAAATGGCCAAACTAAACACGATACAACAGGAAGTTATTAAAGTCTTCCCGTGTAATCACAACTGTACTAAAAATAAAGCTTTGAAACTAAAATGCTTTCTTCCACTTTTAATATCTTTTTGGAAGGAACCACAGTAAAACATGACATAGAAATGTCCTTGTTCTTGACATTACATACATGCAGTGCAATATATAGGCAAAGATTTGCATAAAATGCTACTAATTTTTGATACTTTTGATACTTTTCTTGTGGGCGTAAATGATCGATTTAGCTCCAGACAGGCCGACAGGCAAAGCAGCACGAATAACTGAAGCTCAGATTCTGATGCATGTGTGAGACACTGCGATAAGACATTCTTGGATATTTTATATTGCTTTAGGGTTAATCTAAGGCCTGTGCGGAGAGAAAATCGATTGAGGCAACCACATCTAAAACCAAGCGGGGGAAAAAGAATACAATATATGAGATTTTCAATCTTACCAAAGTCATATTTTTTTGGGGGGCTCTGAGATAAGACAAGAAAGAGTGGAGTAAACAAGGTGAAACAGGGAATGCTGCAGTACACTGTAGTGTAAACACCGAGCAGGCAGCAGATCAAAATAGAAAAAAATGGCACTGGATTTCTCTGACTGAAACTGTAATAAACCAGGAAGATCTCGCAATAAGCAGAGAAGAACATCATATGCATGCTTTGATACATTTCTGGAAATTGTCGTGCTATGCTACTTTGTTTTTTTTTTTTTTGTTTTTTTTGGTAAATTTGTAATAAATTTTCCCCCTCCTACTTTGTTTTTCTATCCAAATTCAAGTGGCCTTGCTGCTTGCCAGGCCGGGCATTGTAAATAAGCATTTGTATTTGTAATATCTTGCCAGGTTAAATTAAAGGTTGAATAAAAAAATCAAATAAATGAATAACAGTGTGTCCATTGTGAATCAAAGAGGTGGTATGGAGTGGGAAGGGGATGTGACGAGTGGAAAGTAACAATGATGTTGGTGAAAAGAGTGTAATTACCTGCAGGGACCCGCTGGGAGGTCTCATCTGGATCGCCTCGGCCTCCGTCTTTGGTCTCCATCTGAGGCTCGGCAGCTTCGTCCTCCGTGGTTTCAGAGTCTGCGGGCGAGAAACAAGCCAATCAGGCTGAAATCTAAAACCTGCCAGGCTGAAATGATGAGTGCAATCAAGTAGGAAAATAGCTCCAACAAATAAAATTAACTCCACAGCTGAGGCTGCTCTGTGTTTCTGTGTGAGATTTCTCTATCTAGGAGTGTGTATTTTCCCAGTTTTGCAAGGACACAATGCACAGATCTTATTGGTAAAGAGAAATAAATAAATAAATAAATGATAATTAATATTTATATACTGTATATATAAGAAAGAAAGAAAGAAAAAACTCACGAGAAACCAGGCGAAGTAATAAAAGCAGGGGATGGATTTAATTGGACAACAGAGACCTACAATGGGGTAGCAGGATTAAAAAGGTGCAAAAGTGAGAAAAGGGCATTACCATAACTCTGTTTCCTGCACGAGCGAAATACTTCGCTTCCATAGCGGCAGAGGGGAGAGGAAAACAGGAATGCACTGTTACTATAGAAACCAGTCCCACCCCTAGTGAATCAGTCACACTCACTCCCAATCCCTGGTTTAAAAAACAAAAAAAAGCGCTGAGCATGCATTTATTTCCTAACAACACTGTCACTGATAGCCTTCATGCTGACACTCAGGGGACTGCATCAGAAATGGATTAATTTCTTTTTTTATTTGTCCCTATACTGCACTGGAGGATATGCTTTAAAAAAAAATGCACCGGATAGGAAGTAGGAATGTTGTTCAATTTTTCGAGGCAGCTTGTTCAGAAATATCACAGCACTAAAACACGGTGACACCTTCATTATTCATCGTTCCAGTCTCCCTAGTACACACATTTGTCTCGTAACTGACAGACGCTACAGCGGATCCACTCGAATGTCAAATTCTTGAGAAGATCTCGTCAAAGGACGAGACCACCGTGTAGAACTCAATGGATAAATTCGGCAATGTGTCTTCTCCTGCAGGATTGTTTGTGTACGCTGGGAGCGGCTAGGAAATAATAAAATGCTACGGTGCTTTTATTGTCCCCTATAAAGTTTTCGAAGAATTCTATCACTGCTACGGCTTGTAAAGGGACAAAAAGTCGGACCTACTGTATGCTTCTCTTTAACCACTATGTCACTTTGTTATCACTACTATCACTTTATCCCCTTGTTTTTCTTTCTATTCCATCACTATCACTGTATCCACTTTATCCCTTGTTTTTCTTCCTGTTCTTAAGAATATTCTTGTTGATGTGCGTTGATTTTATACGATGTCTTACGGTGCTTTAAATACTAACTGGAACCTCAATTTCCCGAAGGGAACCTCCCTATGGGATTAATAAAGTTTCTATCTATCTATCTATCTATCTATCTATCTATCTATCTATCTATCTATCTATCTATCTATCTATCTGCTTTAAGTAAGTATGTAAGTTATTAAGGTTGCTATAAAGCAAGGTAAAATGATAGAAAATTAATTTGACAATTAATCAGAGTAATGATGGATTTCATTGTGAAAAGGAATGTCTGGTTTCTCTCTAATAGAGTAAGATTAAGTGCAAGTCATTGTGCAAAATTATTCATTATTCAATTGGCCTCGGATGTGCCAGGTAAATTGAGGTATTGTCAGTTCTCACTTGATCAGAGCTCTCTCTGACAGATGCCAGAATTTTCTCTATTGCATGACTGCTCTCTCTCTCTCTCTCTTTCTCTCTCTCTCACACTAACACACACACACACACACACACACACACACACACACACACACACACACACACACACACACCACAAGTGCAATGAAAGAGGCACTAACATAATAATCCCATCCCCATAATATTCAAGTACAACACAAATGAAAAATGATCATTCAATCCACCCAAAAACAGATTTATTAAAAATACATAAAACATCCATCATATGCTGTGACATTTCGTAAAATAACACAGACATGGTCAGCAATAAGATGAAGGATGCTTGTTGGAGAAAGCCTGTACCTGGTGAAGCTCATTTTGATGGAGAGAATACATTATCCTGAATGATCAGAATCTCATTATCGGCTGTGTATCTGTATCATCAGTGAAGTCCGTAATAATAGATGGTTAAGTAGAGGCTTTACAGCCGTGGCACAATAAGATGCAGTTAACGCTATTAAGTATGCACTCAGGTGTCTGCGCTCGTATATCACGGCTTATCGTAATACCGCCAAGAAGAATAGAGAATGGCCTGACGCTCGACTGAGATTCGCCTTTTCTTTCTGTCTATTATCATACATGTTATTAGAAATGGTCTTATTTGATACTATTCTGGAGTAAAAGCCATTATTGTATAACTAGATTTCGAGTCGTTTCGAATTTGTACTCGAGCAAAAAGACAGCCTTGAATGCTTTACTTTTTTTCACCACTCCTATTGAATCAGCACATCGGCTCATTATCAAGCACTTCATGAGCTCCACCAGGTCTTTTCTTTTTCTTTTTGCAGGGTTAGTAACTAGATTAGTAACTGTTGTGAAAGATCACACCGGTCCTTGTGTGTGTGTTTCCTGGACAGTAGTTAATATGTCCAGCTCTAACGCATCCTCCATCTCAAGCACAACCCAGACTCTATGATCACTGACAGACTCCATGATGTGATTGTAAAATCTCTTTTTGTAATAACCTGTTATCTATAAAACCAAACACACCATGGGTAAACCGGCCAAAAGTTCGGTTTGAGTGTCCGGTTTTCTGAAATAAAGAGAAAGAGAGAGAGAAAAAAAGGCATTTCAGTGAACACACTTTAACACGAGGGATATCAACATGTTTATGCAAATCATGACAAATCCGATGATTAATGAAACAAGAACGTGTACACATACACAGATGAAGTGTGTAGGTAATTGCAGTTCCTTGCATAAGTATTCACCCCCTTGAACTTTCCTATATTTGTCGTGCTACAACCTGGAATTGAAATCGACTTAATTTAAATCTTTTCAATTAAATTATATTATAATAAACGCCTTAGTGGTCCATGAACTGTTAAATAAACACTGCTGGCTGGAACTTTGCGCCAGACTTGTTAATCTTTTTGATGATGTTTGTTTTGGTATATTCTCCAGGGAAAAGGTGTATTTATATTAAGATCATGAGACACTTTACTCACTCACTCACTCACTCTCTCATCTTCTGTTCCAGGGTCACAGCGGGAAGCTGGAGCCAATCCCAGCTGACTTCGGGTGAGAGGCGGGGTACACCCTGGGCAGGCCGCCAATCCACCGCAGGGTGACACACAGAGACAGACAACCATTCACACTCACGGGCAATTTAGAGCAGCCTATTAGCCTAATCCCCTCTGTGCATGTCTTTGGACTGTGGGAGGAAACCGGAGTACCCGGAGGAAACCCACATGGACATGGGGAGAACGTGCAAACTCCACACAGAAAGGCACCCAGGTCGACCCCGGGGGTTGAACCCAGGACCTTCTTGCTGTGAGGCGACAATGTTAACTATGACACCACCGTGCCACCCTGGGACACTTTAACTGCACGTAATTTAGCTCTATTTCACTAATTACTGTATGTGATTCTTCTAATGGCATCAGAACAATTTTGGTTTCATACCAACAGGGTCGAATACTTATTCAATCACAACTTTTTATTTTTTTCATTTGTAAATAACATTCCAAGCGAGTTGTATTCTTCCCACCCATTTCATTATTATGAGAGTTCTGTGTGAAAAACTTCATTCAAAGTTCATTTCCAAGTTGTAACACTACAAAACGTGTGTGTGTGTGGGGGGGGGGGTGGGGGGGTGGTACTTAAGCAAGGCAGTGAATGAAGCTAGCTTTAAAAGGTTAGAAGACACAAGATCAAGCAGATCCACCATGAGGAGCATGGCTTATACATTGTTATGGTTCTGTCATTGTCCTATTAGCCTAGATTTAAATGAGAAAGTGGGGCAGTTGGTGACCAAAAGGCTCCTAAATTGGGTTGAAATTTGGACCATCTACACCTATAGTGTTTCTTAAAATATCCCAGCTCTCACTAGATCTAAACATCCTTAAACACCCTTAATTATTGCCATTCAAAAGGATGGAGAAGAAGCAGGATGATACACTGTCAGAAAAAAATAGTTTAAAATGTTTCCTTCAGCTGAATGCCCTTATCTTACCCCTCTCTTTCCAAACATGTATTAGAACCTATGGTGGCCTTCAGGTGCCTGTAGCATACTTTCAAGCATATACATTCACTCGAATAGCATATACACAGTATATACATTCAGAACGATCTTCCTTTTACAAAATTTTGATTTTTCAAACACTGATTCCTCTTCTTTGTTCTTCCTCGTCTTCCTTTCTTCTTTTTCTTCTTCTTCTTCTTCTTCTTCCTTCTGATGCTTTTATTCTGGATTCACGCTGCCACCTCTAAATAACACGAAACGCAGAAGGTGCTCCACAGAAGGTAGTTTGTCTGTTCTGGGCTACTGTAGCAGTGCAACATGGCGGCTCCTTGAAAGAGGACCCGCTCTCTACGTATACATAAAGGGCTCATTCTGAGCTAACGAAAACGCATCGATTTGTAGATTTGCAGTTACAGCTAATTATACACTATTGAAAACAAACTTATGAATACTATATTCTATTTTTTGCTAATAGAGCCCCCTAAAACCCACATAGTATACGTCTAAGATACATAAATGAATTTCTAGGTTAAAGCTTTATAGATGCACTACATGGACCTTTCTGAGTAAAAGATACAAACTAAAGGTGCAAAAGGTGTACACTTGGTGGTACCATCCCAGGGAAATTGAATGATAGTTCCCATCATGCTGGAACAGTTCGGTATCTTTTGTTTTTCTGAGAGTGGAGTGTAATGGGTGCACTGACAGGATCCTAAATTGTTTTAAAGATTGGCCTTCCTTTTTTATCTTGTTTGGCTACATCAGATATGTGGTTTGTGGTACATCATTCTTCTTTTATTTGAATGTATTGTCGATCCTGCCTCTGCACTTCTCCGGCCTAATACCAATTTAAGACAATAAATAAGCTGATACAGAGGTTGCGGCTGAGGCAGGGGGATACGGAGGCTGGGATCGGCATGCCTCCTGTCACTCCCAATTCATTAACCATAGCGAAAGAGACGTGCTCGCAATGCCTGTGGCATCCGAGATTTCTGCCCTTCTCCCCGGAATAAGGTTAACTAATAGTATTAGTTATGGATGGTATCTGTCACAGTGGCAGAGGCTTATGGATGGAGCGGCAGTGCTGTAGAGGGCATTAGGAGATGAAGGAAAGGGAGGTAAGCTTAAAATCAGGAGTCCTACATCAAACATTTATAAAAAATACGAGTTTGTTCAGATCAACAGGGTGTATCACGCTGTTTTTTGGGAGCCGTGACATCTCTAGAGTATTCCTCATCCTTCACATGCTGACATGTGGCTTATCAGGATTTTCTGATCACACTGATCATGATGTTTGCTTTTGTGTAATGGGTTGATACACAGCCTATGCACATCCTATCTATTTGGATGAAATGGACATTTATGGGCCTGTAAAAATCTCTGAATAATTAATGAACTGAGTGAGATTCATAGCGATATGTTACAAGGTAATTTTTCATTATCTTCCATGTTTAGCATCTTTATGAGGGTGAAAAGCCAAGTAGCACTTGAGAGAGCAAGTAGCATGCATAATACACGAGAGGCATTCCTCTGGCGCCTCGATTAGTCCAATCCCCGAGCAAATAATGACATGCCACATAATGCGCAAAAGGCAAATGATGGTGACTCAGAACACAATGTGAAATACGCACAAAGGAACCCGATTTTCAGATGATCAGTGCTGGCTTACGTTTTCTTGGGTCTGCGTTCAACCTTGCATCTTTTAACTGAGCATGTAGATGCCGTTGCGTTAGACTTGAGTTATTATTTCTTAAGTTCACATGTATGCATGTAAGTTAATGTGCATGGGGGATTCTTTAAATATCAATGATTTAGGAAGTCGATTCAAATTAAATGCTCGGTTTTTACACTATTGGCCCAAGTAATCATATTTATGGTTGATAAATATACAGCAAGTTATTCAGTTATTATTCATTCATTCCACAAACAATCAAGCCAATCCATGTCAGATACCATCGAGAGACTCGGGTCGTTATGAATACGAAAAATTTTCTCATTGGCAATAAATGGGGAACGTCATCAAGGCTTAGTGTAATAATGTGGTGGTGGTGATGTGTGAAACTGAGGGTGTGTATGACGCCAGCATTGCATCTCTGACTCAAGTTTTTTTTTTCTGAAATTGTTCCTTTGTTTCAAGACATTCTGAAATCCTTGTTTTCTAACGGAGAACGACCAGCTCCTGTTACATATTCCAAGCTAACACCCGCCTAGTGAACAGAGCCAAAGACAGACAGGCTCAGCTAGCAGCGAGCTGGCTGCTCAGTGAGGATCTCCAGCCTGCCATCTGTGCCATGAAGAACACAGCCACGCTTGCCTTTCTGGGTCAGATATGAGTAAACAGGTCATGTCCACTATATGGTGTTGACATTCAGTCACTGAGTATTAGAATGCACTAGGGAAATGAATGCAAAAAAAAAAAAGGCCAGTTTTGGCTAATTATCTACTGTGGAAACACAGCCTAGAAAATGCAACAAACTATTGAGCTAGCATAATTGGGAGGAAAATCTGAATAGTGCTAACAAGATGGGAATGAAATGTTGAACAGGCTGTGGCTCAAAGAAAGAGAAGAAACGAAAATTAGCTTTGGAGTTTAGTTGGCAAATCAATGGACCGTGTAATGGTGGGCATATCAAACTTTAAAACAAAATGGCATGCTTCTAATTTAATTATTTATCATTTTGCAGAGCATATGCTGTTACTCCTGGATGGGATTTGCCCTATTGTGCTCATTTCCAATCATAAGTTTTGCCTTTGTTTACAATTGTCTTCACTTAAATAAGCGTCGTTATAATTTTAAGCTTCACTTTGCACTGAAGGGCTAATTCCCTTATTTCATTACGCATTAGTCATAACGGCAGTGGAGTTGATTTTGACTTAAATTTTTTTTTAATGGAATTCTTTTGAGTTACCTTGTATTTATTTGAACAAATAAATAAAGTCTTTTTCTGCAGATCCGCGATTCTGGATATCTTCTCAGTAGGGATGCACCGATATCTAGATCAATATTGGAATTGTTATATGACATAAGATCGCTACAGTGCTTATTTACTCATACTCCTAATTGCTCTGATACCAACATCTTTCAGGACATGGCACTGTTTGGTCAATCCTAGCGTACATTGCTGTGCTAATAAAGGAACAACACAAGATGACAGGGACGTATTTCATGATTAACGATACCGTTCACAGCAAAGGAAACTGTAAACTGTATCTTTCAGCATCTTACAGCATCTTGCTACCTGATAAAGCATCTTATACTAAACTAAGCACAAGTAGTACAGTAATAGCAGCACACGACAGCATGGAAATGCTGCAGGAAATGCTAACTAGGTCAGAAAAATGTCTACAGATAATGCTAAGTGAGTGAAAAACATAGCCTTACCATATAATATATTCTGAATTTACAGTGATGCAGAACCACTTTTCTGAAGCTCTTCTCCTCTGCAACCCATCTTGATCTAGCTAGCTAGTTAATGTGTGGTAATTAACTTATAATCAGCTAGCTAATGTTATAACGAACAAGCCTTGTATAGTATGTGCATAAACACACGCGTGTGGATTTCATGGCCGTTTTGTAAACAGGGAAACATAAATAGAGCTAAGTAGAAAGTTCCAAGACATCCCTGATTCCTTAGCACTATGAAGGTTACTCAGGTCGGTATTAGTATTGGTGCCAGCAACAGGTATCGATGGCATCGATGCATCCCTACTTCTCAACATTACATTTATTGATGTGTTGTATATTAATGACACTTCTTCCATTAAGTCAAGATCTGATTTATTTATTTATTTATTTTCAAATCCAAGCCAACCAGGAACCTGCAGAGCTCCAGGATTATAGGAGTTCGTGTCAGAGCTTTGTCTAAACAAAAATAAAACCACACAGAGCGAATAGAAAGGCTGGAAGATTTGATTAACCCTTATGGTCTTTGAAAACTCGTTAAACCTATTATTACATTGCATATTTTTATTACAGATGTATAAACAGCTCTGACCCAAGGCTCGGGCTATTGTGATGTCTCGTTTTAAATTCGGCTTCGTGAGCCCTGTAAGCCGTTTCATTCTCGTCCAACCAACTTTCATCACACACACAGCTGCCATGTGGTAAATGAGTCACTTCACACTTTGGAGTGCACGTCCCCCGCAGTCACCCAGGGTGCTTGCTCATAGTGGTTGAGCTCGAGTCAGCAGCTGAACTTAGCAACGGTGGCCAGACTCTCACTCATCATATCACACCCTGTCCCTACAGTTATCACACACTGTTGTTCTTTATGGATCCCTTACTGGGTCTGATTATACCAGTATGTTTCTTGACAGCTTATTTAACCAAATTTGTACATTTTTTGTTAAATCGGTTTGCGTGGGTGGGTGTTGGGGGAGGAGGAGGAGGAGGGGAGGGGTTGGGCATTTGGACCGATGCTGGCAGCTTGTTTTTAATCAGAAAACACGACTGTACGCCACTTTATGTTTATGTTCTGGATCCTGACAGTTTCTGTGTAGAATATCTGGCTTTGGCAATAATACAAGGTGCTTGTTTTCACTTCTTAGTAATTATCAGTAATCACTATTGGTATTCTGATCAAATTCAAGGTCTACATGAATCCGTCAGGAATTGGATCTCTTTGTGCGATTACATCACCTATGCATCTCTTGTCACCCTGCAACCCACCAATTCTTTAAATATAAATAATTAACCGGTATTAAAGGTTTTTTTTTTTAATAGTTTCAGATTTCACATAAGGCTCTTCATGGCATTTAGGGCAGGTCTTCACTATGTAGTTTTATTTGTGCACAGTCAGAATAATGATAGTTATCAGAATATTGGTATACGTGCGCTGAAAACCTGATTATTAGACTAAAATGTGGGATTTTCTAAATCTGATACACCGGGACATGAGAGCTTTAGTCTGATTTTAAATATCCCAGCATGCTGTTTACAGGGATATTTACATACCGTAATAATGGTCAAAATCTGATAGTTATTACCAAGATTATTGTGTATTAATATTGTGCATTTAAATACAATTAGCATTTCTTTAGGAATCCCTATATAGCTAGCGGGTCTACACATCTATACAGGTAACACAGGTGACTGGATTTAATAATGCTCCAATTATTATTCGAATTTGAAAGGAAGAATAAGTGTTATTAAATGTTGAGTTTTACAAAGCTGGAAAATAACAGTGGTATCTGTGCTCATCTCCGTCTCTTCATCTCATCCTTTCTCCACCTGTCTGCCTCCGTCTGCAGACTAAAGATCCAATTATCTCTCCTTTTCACTCCCCCACCCCCCCATTCCCTCCTCCTCTGCCCTCCTCTTTCCATCACACCCGCTTTGCCACTGATTTCCATTAGCCCCGAGAGCCGAGGAAAAAGGCAGAGCTTTGCACATCGCACCTGGGAGATGTCGGTGTGACACGTTCTCAAAAAAACATGAAAGCGTGGTAAAAAAAAATA
>JAQMCW010000034.1:20982791-20995356 GCA_030068335.1 Chrysichthys cranchii
ACAAAAATAAACGTGTGGGCGCCAAACATGAAAGTAAATGCTACAAGAAAAAATACTCAGCATTTCACTGAAAATAAATGCAAATGTTTCATGTGGATCCAACAAACATCATTTTGTTTTCTTGTAGCATTTCCTTCCATGTTTGGCGCCCACGCGCTTATTTTTGTAGACATGATTAATTGAAAGAAAATGCTGGTGTGTGTCAAAAAACTTATTTTGTACTTTTTACTGCATTTTAATAAAAGCGTGTTTTTAAAAAGTTTTTTTAAATAATTTTTTATTTGATGCTTTTTAGTCTTGACAGAAATTGTAACCAATTTATGATTGCAGCCTGCTAGTGTTATCACTGATTCCACCGAATCAGATAACGACGGCCTCGAATGCAGCTCCCATGGAATACGGACTCTATAAAACGGCTGCTGAATCCGCTCCGCACAGACTGACGGTGGCACCGCAAGTACGTTTGATTTTGTTAGCTCTTGTGAAAACGCAAGGTAAAACTTGAAGCGCTGCGGTAGTTACCGATATGATGAAGCCCATTGTTGACTATTGATCGTGCAAGGTTGTATTGTCACTGGGACTGAGTAACCACGCAAATCCTGAGATACTGGGAGAGGTCACTGCTGAGATACTGGGAGAGGTCACTGCAGGGTCACTAGAGGTCACTGCTGACCTAGTGATCATGCAGGGTTTTATTGTCACCGGGACGGAGTATCCATGCAAAATTTCAAGTCCATCGGACGAAGGGAACAGGTCAAAAATTGAGTTACCAGATTTGACCCAGACAAACAAACAGACAAAATTGCAAGCTGAATAAAAGCGTGTAATAAAAAGACAGCATAAAAAATAAAGCACACACGAACACACACACATCAACACACAAGTCTGTTCAAGATATGTGGGACATATTCAAGCTGAGATCAATGTGTGATACTTATGAGGGCCAGATGCACTCTGTATGTGTGCACGTGTGTGTGAAAGAGAGAGAGAGAGAGAGTCCCTAGGGCAACTAAGGACTGGACTAAAAATAGCAGATGTGCGTTACCTGTTTTGTGCGGTGAAGGTCTCTCTTTGGGGATGCAGGCCACTGTAAACCACTCTGATCAGATCGTGCTGACTTAGCGCTCCCTCTGTTAGAGCCATGGAGCCGAGACTGGAGGGCTGAGGGGACACAGACAAAATAAATAAATGCGTTTCAAAAATGAAACCCAACAGTTCTCACAATGTTGCTGAATTTTAATCTATAAAAAATGCTTTGGATATTATGTTATTCATGCCCGAGAATCTGTTGGACATATTTCAGGCCTGTCTCTATGTGATTAATAATGGACCTGTGTACCGCATTTAGAAAGGACCTTCAGTCCTGATGTGAGACAGGACAGCAATCCAGGCGTTTGAGTGTCTTCCAGGTAAACATGAGTGTGATTTCTGTCTCTGAGCCTCAATGTGCATTGTATTTATACTAAGAAATAGAAATAAAAAAAAATAAAAAAAATCAATCAATTAATGAATTCATCTGTAACAAATCCTAAGAGAGCGTATATGCAGACCTAACCATTTAAAACTTTTTTTTTTGTTTTCATTTAAGGGACACTTTACAACATTTGGGATAGATTAGCATCATAAAATCAACATTCAAGTTGATCTGACTTTAACGTGTGCGTCAGGCGTCACTTGGAGAACCGCGTGAGATTTAATGAGCTTAGTCATTCTTCTCAGCACCGAGGCGCACCACAGTCATTTTCTTCTTCTGTACCATCACATTAGCAGCGCTGCACAGATACACGCTGGCAGTGTGACAGAGGAATAGCAACCAACATGGAGTCTCTGCGCGCATGTGAGATAAGGACCGTGTAATGTGGAAAGCCTTTACGGCGCTGGAACTGCTTTTGTGTTTATGTGGATAAAAGCACACGCACGCACGCACACACGCACACACGCACACACGCACGCACGCACACACGCACACACGCACACACGCACACACGCACACACGCACGCACGCACGCACGCACGCACACTCCCCTTGCAGTAACCTTGTGTGGCAGTGCTGAGATTGAGGGATCTCATGCTTGTAATTACTTGCAGTAAATTAGTCATACAGCGTGTCTGTAGAAGCTAAAGCACAGTGCTGCATCAGTGCCTGCTGCCTCGCCGCAGGGCGAATTTAAAGCTGAGCGTAGATGCTGAATGTGTTTGTTAACAAAACTGTATGCGCCATGAGGAGTGTGTTGATTATCCACTGGGGAAAAAACTCAGGGTTCCTGCACAAAGTACGTGACATTTCTGTAACTTCAAACAAATGTGTTTTTGCTTCTTCTTTTTTTTTTTTTTTTTTGCTTAGTAACCCTTCCGTTTGACAAGATAGCCTGGTGTTATTCACTCACTCACTCATCTTCTGCAGCTTAATCGTGTTTGGCATCGTGGGGGGAAGCTGGAGCCAATCCCAGCTGACTTAAGGGCAAGAGGTGGGGTACACTCTGGCAGGTCACCACTCCTCTGACACACGGAGACAGACAACCATACACACTCACATTCACACCTACGGGCAATGTAGAGTAGCTAATTAGTCTAATCCCCTCTGCGTATGTGTTTGGACTGTAGCAGGAAACCGGAAGAAACCAACGCGGACATGGGGAGAACATGCAAACTCCACACAGCAAGGCACCCAGTTCGACACCGGGGATCGAACCAGGACCTACTTGGTGTGAGGCAACAGTGCTAACCACCACACCACTGTGCCACCCCGCCTGGAGTTATTCTTATTTCTAATTACCATATTTTCCGGACTATAAGCCGCTACTTTTTTCCCACGCTTTGAACCCTGCGGTTTATACACCAATGCGGCTTATGTATAGATTTTTCGTCGCTAACTGCCATCAGGGGGCGCTAAAACGTGAAAGACGCAACAGATCAATGCACAGATGACGACATTATCGGTAGTTGTTGGCACTTGACGCAAGAAGCATGACATGCACATTAAGGCAGTGTTTCTCAACCTTTTCTAGCTTGTGGCAGCCTGTCCATGAATCCAAAATCTGAAGGCACCCCATGCGAAAAATTTCGCGCGCCCGCGGTGGGGGTTGGGTGCCGACGAATTTTTTTTCGTGCGACCGGGGGGGTGCTGGCGAAAATTTTTCGTGCGACCGGGGGCGGGGTACACCACCCCCGTGCAGAATATTCTGACATAAAACCGGTCCGTTGCGCAAAAAAGGTTGGGGACCCCTATCCTACAGTACAAGATAGAGCAGAATGAGTATATGAGCAAAAGATTGACCCAATACCCAAAGCATTGATATCAGTACAGTGGACAGTTGTGAAGGTGTTCGGCGCATTTTTTTCATTGTGTTTCTCAGCATTTTTGCTCTATAAGCCTTCATTGTGGATCTCAAGAAAGTGGAAATGGTAGTGAGAGTAAGAAGCCTAAGTGTATAACAGTTGAAATAATGAAAGAAATAATCACAAAACACGAGAACCGCCACCATATCCCACCGCCACCGTCCAACTACGCCAGCAACTACATATCCACCGCAAAGGCAACGCGCATCAAAATCACCTATTTAAATTACTTTTTCTATAATTAAGGTTATATTAATCTTATTCTATGTTTTATTGACACACATAAACCCATAATACACTTTAAAAGTATGTTTTGAGGGCTCAAACACATGAATTGTATTTACATTCATTTCAATGGGAAAAATTGATTTGGGTCGCGAACAGAGTCTCGGAACGGATTATAAGTCCGTGAGCCGAGGGCCCACTGTATGTGCATCTGTATGAACTGTGTTCACTTCAAAATAAATTGCGTAATAAATTGCATATAAATTGCATATTGGTTTCCCCAATTACAGTTGGTAGTTAAAATTTGAAACAAACCTACAAACGGAAAAACAAAAAGCCGACATACGCTACAAATTTTCATCTGGATCTAATACGTTAGTAAACGTCTCACAGCTCATGACAACGATCATGATGACAGCGAAATGATTTAAAGAGGAACTAACAGACGTCATTCATCTCAATACTGCCTTAGAGACAAACAGATGTCCCAGAACAGCTGGCGCTACTGCTACTGCGTCACTTGTGGGCGTGCTCTTTCCAGTGTTTTTTGTCCCGGGAGAAAGAGCAGCTGCCAAAATATATAACATACAGCAAGGAAAATCATGTGAAAATGAAACTGTGAAAATGAGTTGTTTGTAGGGTGAAGGCTACATGCCAGACTCATTAACATATTAGCAGGTATGCTAACTCTAACTATATACACTCAAACACCCAGCGGCACCCCTACATGCTAATATACACACTAAGTATATAGTGCAGTGTTAAGATGGTATTTTAAATGTTACGTGCAAGGCTTTGTACTACCTTCATTCAATAGATTTGCACAAGCTAACTGTCCTGTACCAACAAAAACTCTCTAAAGCAACCAACGCTTTCCGATACTTCCTTTCGCGCTTTATTTTCTTTATAATACGTCTATACACATTTCATTTGCCAGGAAAAAAAGGCGACTGCTTTCTTCCTTTTCTTTCCTTTTTTTTTTTTTTTTTTTTTTTTAAGTCAAACAATTCATAAGAGCTAACTAAGTACAGTAGACTAGAGTAATTCCATGACTGGAGACACCTTTTGTTAAATTCAACCTGTACATACAGTAATTAAATGGTGCTACCCCTTAAAATGCCCTGGTTTGACACGTTGGGTAATGAAAACCATAATTACTTCTCAAACTCCCGTAGATACAGGTCTCCTCAGGACCGTTAGCTGTACAGACCAAACCTTCTTCTGCATTTGCTAGCTTCATAAAGACATTATTAAACATTAATAATACAGGACGCAGTGTCAGATGTGACCTGGCCAACTAACAAAAAAACAACATAAAGATCGGTATAATCCGGCAGCTCTGTGGGGAAGTGCAGGCATAAATCTCATTAAGATGATTCAGAGAACCATGAGTGTCAGCTCAGAGCGAGGAAAAGTACAACAAACAAGAGAATTACAACATGAAATTCGAATCATGTAACCTAACTATGAACACGGTCGTGGAGTATTGTTGGCTTCTTCAGCCAGTAGGTGTGTAATAAAAGAGGGCTACCGGACTAGGACTGAAAACACGATATTAACGCCCAAGTACGAGTTGCAGCAAATTAACCACCCCTTGCTTTTATCACATAAGCACAGATTCTAGGCAAGTTAGTCCAAAAATTGCTGGAAAGCCCAAACCCTCCCAGCACGTTTTCAAGCATGCAAACATTTCTGTCTCATTTGCTGTACTGTAATCTCATTTCAAGCTTGTTGGTCCAGTTTGTCCAATGACAACTCGATGTGAGAAAGATCTGGTGATTGAGGAGGCCAAGACATAATTCTCAAAACTTTTTTGCTTTTCTTTGGACTGGATACAATTTTGGAGACTTCTCGGGATCATTATCCTGTTGAAGTGAAAAACAGGTTGTCCAATCCCACGTAAAACAAAACTGTGTGTAAAATTGTGTGATGTTGAAGAATTGAGTGATACTCTTTTTTTTTTTCTTTCTCATGATCCCTTTAATTTGGACTACCGTATTTTCCGGACTATAAAGCGCATAGGAATATACGCCGCACCCACTAAATCTTAAAAGAACATTTTTTTTTTTTACATACATTAGCCGCACCAGACTATAAGCTGCAGATATACACATTGTGAAATGAGATATTTACACAGAAAGATTTTGTAAATGTTTATTTACATTCCTTAATTGTTTCCAAATGGTGCCTGTAACACGGCAGTAAAACGGCTGACCGAACAAAACAGAAAAGTCATTAATGTTTTTATTCATCCTCCTCCTGTGCACTGAAACCACTGAAGTCGTCTTCTTCAGTGTCGGAGTTGAAGAGAATCAGAACATCTCCGTCACACACCTTTTCAGTCTCTCTGTCGGTGTCATGCTGGTTGCATCGAGTGCGCCAAAAACTACCGGTAGCGTCTTCTTCTTTGCATCGACCTCTTCTGTCTGTCATGTTTTTGCGCCCCCTGATGGCAGGTAGCAAAGAAAAATCTATAGATAAGCCGCATTGTTGTACAAGTCGCAGGGTTCAAAGCGTGGGAAAAAAGTAGCGGCTTATAGTCCGGAAATTACGGTAAGTGTCTGGATCTTCTTCCCCAAAACACATCCATACCGTCACAGATCCACCTCCATGTTTCACTGCAGGAACAACACATTCTGTGCCTGCCCTTATTCCCCATCTGTAACCTGACAAACAAAAATTCTGACTCATCATTTGTGATGCAGTACAACAGAAGATTGAAATGAGGAGCAGAGAGTGTATTGAACCTTGCACAAACTGATCCTGGATAAGGCAGACAGGTGGCCATCATTTGGTTGTAAGACACAATCAAGAGCAGCCAAGAGCCGATCAGGTTCGGTCATTATTAAACAGAATTCCAACACAAACTGAAAGGCAATGCACTAAAGACATACCTGATGGGTCTTCTTCAAAATCAATAGTTTCTGGCTTTGTGACTAAATAATGCATTACTACAACAAGCTATAAAATATTGAAAACCAGTAAGTTACATTCGTTTTAGGTATTTCTAATATTTTCTCCTTTTTATACAGTGGGTAAATAAAGGAATCACCCCCTTCGGGCCTTAAATGAAAACACACAGTTCAGAAAAATGATTTAAAAAGAAAAAAAGAAAAAAAAAAAAGGCTACAGTTTAGAAAAAAATATTTAAAAAAAATAAAATAAATAAAAATCAATCAAAAACAAGACGTAATGAGATTAATAAAGGATCACCCAATGTCAATATTTTGTTGAACCACCTTTTTCTTTAATGACAGCCTTGAGTCTGTTGGGGTACTTCTCTATCAACTTTGCACATCTAGACTGAGCAATATTTGCCCACTCTACTTTACAGAATTATTCAAGTTCGGTCAAATTGGATGGTGAGCGTTGGTGGACTGTTATCTTGATATATTTCCACAGTTTTTCAGCAGCTAGTAGGTTTTCAAAAATTTTTCTTTCTACCCCAACGAGAGCCCCAGGGTAACACCAGGGAAGCACCAGAGGAAACCCCCCGCACAACAGGATGCTGAGAAACACCCCCACAACAGGATGCTGCCACCTCCATGCTTTATTGGAGGTATGGTGTGTTGTCGATGGTGAGCTGCATTTCCACCAGGTGCACCGTTTGGTACTGAGGGCAAATAGTTCGATTTTGGTCTCATCTGACTAAAAGACCTTTTTCCACTTGGCATCAGAATCTTCAAGGTGCATTCTGACACAGCTCAAATGAGCCTTAATGTGGCCTTTCTTGCGAAGTGCCTTTTTCCTTGCAACCTTCCCGAACAAGCCACATTTGTGGAGCGCTTGTGAAATCGTCGTCACATGCACACAATGACCACTCTTTGCCATAAAATACTGTAACTCCTTCAAAGTGCCCATTGGCCTCTTGGTAGCCTCTCTTACCAGGTTCCTCCTTGCTCTTCCATCCAGCTTGGAGGGATGGCTGGATCCAGGGAGGATCCTATTAGTACGAAACACTTGCGACTTCTTTATTATGCACTTTTACTATGTGCTCCTTTGGACTGATAACACCTTTGAGATTTTTATGCATCCATCTCCTGCCTTGTTTGTCCACAACTCTATCCCTGTGATCTGTTGAAAATGACTTGCCACCCATAGTCAGCTGTTTTCTGCCTGTTGCACTAACAAGCAAGGGAATGCTCCAAGAACAGCTGTTTTTATGCTTCACTAATGACACTGCTTATAATTGATCACAGGTGGAAGCCAGTAACCATGGTCTGCAATGGAAATGGTGGTTACTTACACCTGATTGAGTTTACAAATATTGTTTAGGAGGGGTTGAGCCTTTATTAATCTCAGTATTTCTTATTTCTTTTTTTTTTTTTTTTTTTTTACAATTCTTCAGAACTGTAGCTGTGATATTTCACTTAGATGTTATAGATTGCATTGAGTAAGTAAAGATGGGGAAAAGATCGGCTTTGTGTTTTCATTTAAGGTTGTAAAGCAAAAAAAATGGGAATATTTCAAAAGGGGGTGATTCTTTTCTATACCCATTGTATATACATATCACCTAATTCAGGACTTCCATAGGGAATAGACCTCATTTTTTGTAAAAGATTTAAAGAAAACAGGTGCTGTGCAGTACTCAAGTTTATACTGATGCTCAAAACACTAATTAAACTACTTAGTCATGATTTGTGAAAATCATGGGATGATTTCTGGTCACTGCTCAGCATCTTCACACTTAATACACGATTTCTGACATGTCTGAAAAGCACAGGCACTTCTTCGGAACAGCAGGAGCTTAGATCAGCTGTTGTTGAACACCCACACCCACACACACACACACACACACACACACACACACACACACACACACACCGAACGTGACCGAACCTTGTGGAGCGCTCAGCCTGCCGTTATGAAAACTGATAGTGTAAAGGCAGGAGTGAAATCACGCACCACGCCAACTGCTGTGTTTGGAGATATCAAGCATCTCAATCCACTTTGCTCACTCTCACACATGAGAACCTTATTAGTGAGAGTGAGAACTGGTAAACCGGTATCACCAAGAGCAGTTACACCAGTACTATATACACACTGAAAACACAAGCACGCGCACACACACGTCCTTACCTCGTGATATATAGATGGTTTAGACAGGGAAGGAATGGTAAAGGACAACAACTTGCTGTTTCCCTCTTTGTCTACAATCTCCTGCAACACAAATGTATTTCATTAGAGAAAAATGGAACTTTTCATTTCTGCCAAGGTGTAGAACAAGCGGCGGTGCAAGCAAAAATTATTAACAAGGAACTTCTAGCCGGCAGGAAAAGAAAAAAAAAAAAAAAACCCACAGTGTATGTTTGTTAAAGAGACAGCTCCAGACAAACTGCATAATTTATTAAATGTATTGGTTGAAAGAAATGTACGCAATCATCACTATATGCTATATTCTGGTTCTGGACATGGGTCTGGTCAAACTAGAAGTTTTTTCTTTTGTTTTATCCTCCCGCTTTCCAGCTTGAATGCACAGGTCAAAAAACGGTGTGTGTCTCTGTGCGTGCATACACGAGTTGTATTCCTTTGTCATGACTCATGTATGTCCTTCAACGCTCACAGGATTAGCATGCAAATAGTAATGAGACCAGTCTGCTCCTGCAGTGATATCACATCGCTCTAAAATCTCTTAGACCCCATCCACAACACACACACACACACACACACACACACACAACACCATAATAAGTCTGTCTACTGCTATGACACCTCTTACTGATCATAGTGAGTTACGATTACACCGAGTTAGATATTGATTGACTCTGAATGATCTAACAGCCATTCGCTACTCTGCAGGAGAGTTTACACCCCTGCAGGGTTTAGTCAGGAGTGAACACACCTGATTTACACACAGACACAGCGAGGTGTCTGAATATGGGCGGGAACCAAACACGAACAAAATATTTAAATTAAACAAACAAACAAACCCACAGGTTTTAATAATTAATTGCAGAAATCTAACTGTTATTCTTCTTCTGCTGCTTAATCTTGTTCAGGGTCGCAGGGGGCAATCCGAGCTGACTTCGGGTGAGAAGTCTAACTCTTAATTAAAGTACTGTATATTTATTCTAGATTACTTTAGAGGACAGAAGTGAAACCATGATATGGTCATCTCCTGTTGTAGCCCATCCACCTCAAGTTTCGGCATTACGTGTGGTCTGAGATGCTTTTCTGCTCACCACGGTTGTAAAGAGTGGTTATTCAATTTACCATAGCTTTCTTGTCTGCTCAAACTACTCTGGCTATTTTTCACTGACCTCAATCGACGATTTTTTGCACTATTCAGTCTAATGTCTAGAGATTTGTTGGGGCGTGAAAATCCAAGATGATTAGCAGCAATCCAACGATACACCTCCTCTAACATGCTTTCCATTACACCTCTAGTTATCCATCTTCCTACCTTACTGCTAAGCATTTATCCCTAGAGCCACTTCAGTTCCATTAAACAATCTCCTCTACTCTCCATTCCATCCATCCCTTCTTCATTTCTACCCACCAGGTTGTAGATGCCCAGCAGAAGAGCCTCGATGCACCCGTTGATCTGGCGCTCCCTGCTGGCCGTGAATCGCAGGTAAACCCACACCAGTTCGGGCAGGAACTGCAGGGTGAAGCGCCGCAGGCGGGCATCTGAGTTCCGGTACAGTTCAAAAAGCTGATTGCACACTGGTTCCAAAAGCTAAATATAAACACACACACCACATACACGCAAGTAAACCTACTTTAACTTAGTAACGCAGGCTGGAATTAACCAGAATCTGGAGTAGTCAAAACCAGCTCTGCCAAGGGTAATTAAAAAAACAGAAAGTGAAACAAGATTATATAAGTGACAAGGTTATCAGATCTGGGCTAAACCATAACCACCAATACCACTCAATAATTTACATTTATTCATTTGGCATGCATTTTTATCCAAAGTGCCAGACAGCTGATAGAGCATACAATCCATGTAGGGTTAAGAGTCTTGCTCTAGACGTGGCTCTCTGCCAGCTGTAGGATTTGAACTTGCAAATTGTTAACCTATTGGAAATCCTGGGAATCCTAACTGCCTGAAAAAGAAACCTGTTGAGACCGTGACACACCAAGAACCAGGTCAAATGACAACTGCCCCCTGAGGGTTGAGTAGTTAAAGTGGTTAAAGCTCTAAGCTAATCGACGGTTGGGAGGTTAAATCCCCATGGCCAACTGAGAGTCTCAGTTAAGTGATCCATGTCTGCTCTCACCTCGCTGTTGGGGTCCTGGATGACTCTGTAGAGGGCTGGAACCAGGTTCTTCTTCCGATACAGAGAGCTTGCGTAGCTGGAGAACTGAGACTCGGGTAATGTCTGACGGAGAAAGAGAGGGAAAAATAATTATTACTCAAGATTATTACTCTTTGGAAATATAATGACACAGCACTGTAATGTGGATAAAAGAACCTGAAATATATATATATGTGTGTGTGTGTGTGTGTGTGTGTGTGTGTGTGTGTGTGTGTGTTTATAGATTAATCATGATTAATGACAAGTTTAAAAATGGTATCATTTGTGGTAATTTTTGGAAGGTAAAACATATACAGTGGAGATCAAAATTAAAGAACCACCTACAATTTCCTAAATGTTAAGGTCGCTACGTAGTCCTATTTGGAAATGATCCAAACAGAAGTAAAACAGCAGTATTTGAACCATATGCCATGAGTTACATTAATTCAGAAGCACAGTATAAGAAACATCTGTGGTCTTGGAGGGTGTGCATTACAAGCTGGTAAGAGGAACCACACACATTTTTTTAAAACAATACCACACAGTACATATTACACCGTAATGGTCTGCTAGAAAACAAATGTAGACAAACAGCTTGTCTGTAAGCTTGCAAAGTAATACCACCCAAATGACATGGGGGAGATGTTGGGATCAGCGTATATGTGACATGAGGTGCAGAGCAGAGAGGCAGGATGCAGGTGCAGGTGCAGGAATGAGCTTTATTAACAGTATGACTAAATACAACACACAAACTAAAGCAGGCTTTCTATCAAAAGAGCTGATCCCGGGAATACGAGAACCAGCCTTCACTAACAAAATCGAGAGAAATGAGAGTGTAGACAACAAAACAATTGAGGTACCGTAAACCCCCATCTAAAAATAGTTTAAGCCATAAATTATCCGCCATCATCCTTTAAACACTTTCTAGGCACTATTAAACACACACAGAAAACATTTGCAAGCATATAGCGAGGTGAATTCTGTGTAGAATTTGTAGAAACATCAAATTTATAGCGAGTGCTGCTATGGGCGAAGAACTGGTGAAATGTTGGTGAATGCTGGTTGCTTCTCCCTGTCGTAGCCAGCAGCCAATCACTTCCAAGGTTAAATAAATAGGGCATTCTGATTGGCCAAACTCGTTCCTTTAGCCAAATTGTTTTTTTCAGAATCCCCACACCGCGTTTTCATAAACGACGCTGTGTTCTTTATCTCATGTGCAAATATGAGATACACTGCACTGTATTTTATACATTATTAATATTTTACTTCATTATAAGTCATGTTTATATTTTATAATGCAGGGGAAATCCACAAAAGAAACTAGATATATTCTAAATAAAAAGCTGCGAATAGCTGTGGGCGCAACATGTGAACCACGATATCATTACATTACATTACAGGCATTTAGCAGACGCTCTTATCCAAAGCAACGTACGACAAGTGCAAAAGTCAAGTACAAGAATCGTCGAATTACTAGGCAAAGGAAGTTCACGTGCCGAGTGAATAAGTGCCAGAATAACACCTAGTGCAGTATTCTGTAAAAGTACCAATCGGCTAACAGCAGTGAAAACAGAGTTTTCCATAAATCAGCACAGATGTAAATACATACCACAGATCTAACTAGAAGGAGAACAAGACCCTAGTAGTTAATCTGAATACATCATGACCAGGCTAGACAGAACGAAGCCTGGCTTACAATGGGATTACAGAGTGGACAGGGAGGCAGGGGAGAGGTGCAGCCTGAAGAGGGGGGTCTTCAG
>JAQMCW010000034.1:21058977-21071470 GCA_030068335.1 Chrysichthys cranchii
ATGGAAGTCATTTCAGTAATGTCATAAGACAAGAAAGGAATGACTTTTCTTAAAACTTTGATTGTATGAAAAATAATAATTATATATATATATACACACACACACACACACACACACACACACACACACACACACACACACACACACACACACGCCATTTCATGCCACCAACAGAAAAATACCCTAAATAAAAACACTATCTTTCTTTATGCTCATTTATGTAAAAGAAATATGGTTATTATGCATATAAAATAATATAAATATCCACATTTTCCACTGGAGTCCACTGGTCCAGTTTACTCCTTCCTTCCTGATTTTCCTTCTTCCCACAAACGAAGTTCTTCAAATCCTCATCTGACACACCAACACAGCAGAATTACCAAACGTGAAAAGCCTCTTTGAAAGCCTCACTTTAAATACCAAACCCTAGTTTAAGTAATCGCCTGCAACTGGAGATGTAAGTGGCGTTTTTAAGTAGCTCTCTAATGGCTGCGTCTGCCTTTTAGCCGGCTGCGTGCTATCTCCCAGACCTGTGATTATGTGTGTGAGGTGAGGAGGCGAGGTGCAGGGGTCAGTGCGTTAGACCCCCTCCTTGGGAATCCTACGTTAGTCGCGTCGCACATACTTCCGACGGTGCTTCTCATGTCGTCTTTCTCCAGGTGGCCTGCGGGACATAATGTTTCCTTGAGGGGGGGATAAATAAAAAAAATCAGCTTGGAAATTTTTCTGTCTTCTGTTGGAGACTCAGGTACATGTGGATATTATTTGTGTGCTTATTTTATGTCATGAAATTGGTAAGAAATCATATGAAATGCTGCATAATATACATGACCACATGCATTTGGTTCCTACTGACATATATATATATATATATATTTATTTATTTATTTTTCTAGAAGAGCAGAAGAAAGGGAGCACCGTGGCCCTGTGGCTGAGCGCCAGCCCTGCTGCCACTCCAGGCTGTATTTAATGAAAACATTGACTTGGACATTTTGGGGCTTTTTACATTAGCCAGACACGCTCATGCATGGTGCTTGGTGGATGTGGTATTATGTGAGGGGTTGAAGGTCACTGAGGAGGGAAGTGTTGTTAATTTCACAGGGTTAGGGAACTGAGGACTCTGGGAGAATACAGATCACTTAGCACAGCCCTGCGGCCACTCTGCATCTCCCTGTCCCTTGTCGCTCTCTCCTTCGCTTTCATTTTTTTTTCAGTCTCACACTCTCTCATTCCTCTTTTCCCTCTGTCTGTATTTGTTAAGCACATGCTTTAGGCCAGTGAAGCATGCAGAGGTGAATACGAGAGGTGTTTGACGTGGCGCCAAGAGATGCTGATGCATACTCATGTGTCTGTGTCTGCTTACCAATCCTGAACATGCTTGACTTTCTTTTTCCTCTAGCGATCCGTTTTTATTTACGCCCTCCATCTGAGTCTTCGCCTTAATATCTACTCGTTATCGGGAGTATGCCCGTGTCTATGTGAACTTTACCTTCCACCTGTTCCGTCGTTATTCTTGCTTGGCTTTCATTGTATCCCCACGCTTAACGCTAAAATCTGTAATCGCGCCCCCCACCCCCCTCCCCCCATGTTTGATCGCAGTCCCACGATCTACAAGGTCTTATTAGATTTATTTCGACAAAAGGCCTTATTATTTGCCCAAACTCAAAAGAAATGAAATGAGTGTCGTTTACAATTGAATAATGGAGTGTCTCTAAGCCCCTAATTTGATTAAGGACGTGTAAATAGAGGGCCGAGACTCTCGTGTAGGATTACATCACAAACATGCCTCCTCTAATTGGTGCACATTGCTGGTAAATTTGCATACGGATTCTCCTTTAATGTCGAACCGTCCTTTAATCCGATCCGCCCTGGCGTCTGCTGTTCCAGGATTTCTCGCGCAGTCGCTCCGCACGCGATAATTCTACGAGCGTTTTAACTCGGCAGATAAAGGAAATGACAATTTTAGAGGCCCCTGGCTGTTAGCAGAGGAAAGCTTTTTAGTCACGGTGGACCAAGTATCGTCCTTTTTCATCTGCTAAAGCAGTGCGTGAATCCTTGCTTTAAGGGATTCTGCTTAAGCCCCTTCACTTTTTTGGCTAATCTAAACTGGGAATAAGCTACGTCCGTATTTGTAGCCTCTGAGATAGATATCCGTAGGAATCTGTCCGTCTTGCAACGATGAAAATCTCTAACCGTGGTGTCGTTAAAAAGAACCAGCTCTGTGTTGTCCGGGCTGGAGAAAAGGTAGGCCATTACTTATGCCGTGCACAAATATTTCCCTGGCAGCTTTGAGTGAAATCTCCATGTTATTCATTTCAAATGCAACCGAAAGATTTGGTCAATATTTGCTTTAGGAACATGCGCAGGTCCCCGCACAAGGCCACAATACCAAAAGCCCGCTAGATAGCAGATGGAGAATAAATAATAGGGGACTAAGCAGTGGCTGTGTTCTTAGCGGAGGTGGTTTTCATTACTTTTGGCTTTACGTAGAGCAACTCGCCACTTTCTCCCCATCCTGAAGACGTCCTTGTTTTTTTTTTCCCTCCCTATCTCGGAAAAGGTTATTGTTATTTATTCCTCTTTCCCTTTTTTAATAAGCTTAGCGTCGACTCGTTTCTCTTTACAGGCTGTTTTGTTCTCTGCGGCACAAATAAACGCTGACTTTATTTCCATGAAATCTTGCGTCGACGCAGATCTTTCTTTTGCATAAAAGCATGAAGGATGGGTCTAATATCAGTGCCGTTAATCCATCTGCTGGAGAATGGCACAGAAGTGGGCAAAAAAAAAAAAAAAAAAAAAAAACAACAGTGAAGGGAGAAGAAGGAGAGAGGAATACAGAACCAAACAGGAGTGAGATGGGATGACATGTGACAGCTGTGACAGTACCAAACAGGGTATGTGTGTGTGAGTGTGTGTGGTGGGATCTCAGAGCAGGGCTTGGGGTGAGTCTTGGCGACTGCCTGCATCTTTGATCCAATTACAGCGTGCGGACCCCTGTCAGCCCCGGCAGCCTCGCTGCTGCCACTGAATGGCCGTTATTGATCTCCCGTCAGGAGGAGCAGTTGTCTCCGGGCCCTCCACTAGCCCCGCTCCCTTGTGCCCTCCCCCCCTCACCCACTGCCCAAGCCCCCATGCCCCTATGCCCCTGGCGCCCTTTAGTGGCCTGCCTAAATGCCCCTCGAACCGGGGTCCGACTTATAGGTACGACCGGGCCTTTCTGTTTAACCCATCAGGTCTTTTTGGGTCAGAATGTCCCATTTTCAGGAACAGTGTATCCATATTACAGATATGGAGATACAGAATATACGCTTTCAACATCCATTTTTTAGCTTAATTTATCCAGCAGACATGACGGGAAAAAAATCGAGTGATGTTTATACTATAGAAATGATCTTCGGATTCATGTTCAGACCTGATAGAAACCGAAATAAATAAATCTGTTAAAAAAAAAAAAAAAAAAACAAGCAAAAAAGGAAAGCAAGCAAATATGAAACAAAAAGTATGTATTTAATCCTCAATACAGTTCATTACAGTACAGTAGAGTACTCAGTAATTTAATCCTGCATACAGTACATCATAACTATTATATATGAGGCATATTGATATAAATTTAGATCATGTTACCAATAGCTCATAATGTAAAACGTAAACGGTATATTTACTTCAGAATCATGTTTCAAATGTTTGTTAGGATTGTACAAATACTTTGTGTTTTAAAATATGTACAACGTGAAAACTATTCATATTTTATCCAGCCTTAGCCAAAGAGAAATATCACCGGGAGACAATAACTCATTTGCGTTTCCTGTGTAACATTCAGGGATATTTCTTTAGCGTTGCTAGAAAATATATCAGAATATTAAATCCGAATAAAATACAAACCATCAAACATGCCAACTTCCAACTAAAATGAAGTGAAGTTCAAATGAACCCTAAAACATGAATTAAAGAAAGGAACCCAAACACTAATCATTCTGGGACATACATTTGCTACCAGGTGGACCTTCCAGACGTTTGTGGAAGATTTTGACATAAATGCTGTTTATGATAGATGCAGATATGAAATATTGGGCATTTTATTTGGTAAACGTTCTCCTTTAATTGGTATAAAATTAAATAGACGCCTGGATTTATTGGATTAATGGGGCATTCGAACATCCAGATTGATGCTCCACAAGTTTGTCTGTTGTGTGTGTGTGTGTGTGTGTGTGTGTGTGTGTGTGTGTGTGTGTGTGTGTGTGTGGGTGTGTGTGTGTGAACATTCAACGTGAGGTGTTCATTTCTCTCTGCATCCCTGCCTGCTTCCACTACCGTGTGTGTGTGTGTGTGTGTGTGTGTGTGTGTGTGTGTGTGTGTCTCGCTTCCCCAGCACAGTGGTGAGACTGGTTGATTTGGAGATGATGAAAAGGCCATTGCAATTAGTGTGATCTGGTTGGCCGTGTGGAGCTTCAGCCCCTGATACGCTGGCAGCTGCCAATAACTTCAGCTTCCAAGAACACACAATTAGACCCTCGTCCATTACCCTGGCATCTCGCTGCTCCTGAGACCTTTTTGCCTGTGGAAAGTTGCAGCAGGTCAATAGGCAATGATACTGTGCTGGGGAGCAGAGGTTAATCAACGCGCTCTTGCACGCAGCATACAGCAGCCAGCCGGATCGTATTATTCCCCCCAAACACAATGGACGAGGCGCAGACGATTTCACGTAACTCCATCCCCCTTTGTTCCTTTTGTATGTCCTGACATTCTACTCATTTCATTTTTACCCGTGTGTCTATCTGTCTGTGATCAGCAGCAGCCCGGCTCAGAGAGGAAGCGAGCTCGGCATATCAATCCTTGTTCATATTCAGCTCTGTAAACTCAAATGAAATATTTCTTCTTCGTCTTCTTCTTCTTCTTTTTTTAACGGTTGCTACGGCCGATTGTTTTCGGCTCTTGTTTTACTTAGACGCTTGATCGGGTTTTACTGGTTAATTGATTAATTGGCAGATTCAGTAAATTGTAATTGACCCACGCTGGTAGGCTGTAATTACTCACTAAGGAGGCCTATAATTATGATAAAAGCTCATTGTCTTTCTTGTGCATATAAGTACTTCAGGAGATAGTAAATGACTCATCAGTAGTTCAATACGAAGTGAGCACTGGTGCACCGTTGTTGATCGCAGGAGTTTACAAATTGATGAATTGCGTTCGAAAGATGAAAGCTCTTTGTAAATGAACAGCAGACTCCTGATGAACTGTTGAAGCGTCAGAGATAAAAGTCCACCCAGACGCACGTGTCGGAGACACGCTTGAGTTTTAAAAATGTATTTTTAAACATAAAACTATGCGTTATGGTTACGCAATCAGTCCGTTCTATCCGAAGCAATAAGGTGCTAGAAATAATTCATAATAATTGCTTACTGAAGTTGCTAAATGCTTTATTTTTTGCTTTTTATTTCTTGTATAACGTGCGTGCATTACATAACTATGCAAGCTAGCAAACTCACATGATTGGAATGCGTGCTGTCAGTTTTGAGGAAATGTGAGAATGATAAAAAAAAAAAAAACAACAACAAAAAAACCCTGCTGAAACGTGTATCATGTATTGTCAGTTAGGAAACCCTTGAACACTTTGCATCCATCGGCATATCCCGTCTTTTTTCCCTTTTGTTTCATTTCCTATTCATTCAGTTAGTAGTTACTGGATAATCCTTTGGGAGTTACTGAAGAATATACTGAGGAACGAATGACTGAATAAGGAGCTACGGATTTAAGGGGTTAAATGAAAATACTGACTACATACTTCTATTGGATTACTTTAAATAAATAAATAAATAAATAAAACATAAATAAATTCACATGCTTGGATACAAAATTATATACTCACTATTGGTCTGACTGGAGCTTTAAAACTAAAGTCAGATGCATTTGTCACGTGAGTTCTTGACAACTCGATTAACCACCTCATTAAATAATCAATATATTAGTTTCTGACTCACAGAAGAGCAAGAAAGAATTCTTTTTTTTTAGTGCGACGTTTTCATTTGGGTTTTAATCTGACTAGAGCCATACCGAACCCTAACACGTAAAAGGCGCCTTTCTGAAGCTCTAGCTGCAACCAGAGCCCGTGTCGTGTTTTTTTTTTTTTTTCCAGGCCGACCCGGGTTTTGGCGAGTCTATCCACGGTGTGCTGAAGTCATCACTCACGAGATTAAATTGGAAGAATCCCACGAGCGTTGTAACCCAGATCTCGCCCACCGGCGCAATGTTAGCCCAGTGATATTTTCTTTAATGTATTCAGGGCTGAGGGGGACGATGATGATTGGGGAAGCGATGAAGGCTTTCTGCATGATAAATCCTGAGCTTCAGGAAAACGGGAACTCTTTCCAATTTAAAACAGTTGCAGGCTAGCCGGTTGGCGTCAAACACGGCAAGCAAATTGACCAAAGGTAGATCAGCGTTGAGAAATGAGCCGGCGGGGACTAAAAGAACATCCGGCACTTTCTTCCTGCTACAAATCATATGGTTGGAATGGAAGCAAAAACAGTGCTGGGAACTTAAAAAAGAGAAAGAAAATCTAGAGCAGTGCTTTAAAAATGGCCTTAAAACTTAAAGGGCCTGAATTCAATATGTCATTCGGATCCTCTTTGTGGAAATCTAATAAATAAAGTCCGGCGCACCTCCATTTTGTGGCGTCGTCGTAGTCAAAGAGCAGAAGGGGGCAGGGTCGTCTCTGTGCCTGCTTAATTACGGCTCCTCCTGACATCTTGTATCTCTACATGTTAATGTGGCATCACCACGTCAGGGACATTTATCACACCTCCCCTAGTTTTTCACATAGAGAGAGAGAGAGAGAGAGAGAAGGGGGGAGGGTCTGAAAAAATATTCGCTCCTCCTGTCAGTTCCTCTGTCACGTTCAGCCTAAAACAAACAGGAAAAGCAAGTCCATTCTGACACGCTCTCATGTCAGAGCATCTGTTATATAAAACATGATTTCGGGGACCTCAGTGTACTGTAACAGTTTAGGCGAGGGCTAATTAATGAATTAATTGCTTGTGTCAGTAAGACACGGTGTGGAGTGTCTGAGTCGTTCAGTATCGCAGCACCACAGCACGTCTGTCACTAGATATGAATGGGACGAGCGGGCATGATGAGTACAGCCAGTTCCTTATTGGGTTTTTACACTTTTCCTTCAGGTTTCATGATAGGATTTTTAACATGGCCATACTCTAAGTACCGCTGAGTCAATTCAGTCAGCCATGACAAACCAGAGCCATATTAGCTGTACAGGAGGCTTAGACAAGGCAACCGATCAAACACATGAATGTGAAACACTCAAATGAACTGAACGTGAACTACTCTAGGGGTGTGTTCGCCTGACTCGGTCTTTTTCGAAAACTTACTGATTGTCATCGCGATAAAACAAAAATGATCATTTTTTTTAACGTCAGAAACAAGAACAACAGGCTTGTTAACAGCGCATTTATGTGAAGAGAAGTAATTATAGATCTATGATATGTTTGCATCCGCACACGATAATAGCAAACAATTTTATAGTTAACGGGTACATCGTGGATGCAATTAGCACTGAGGTTTAAAGTGGAGGTTGTATGATAAGTGGAATAAAACCTTTAAAATAATTCACATATAGGTGATGTTGAGAAATTTACATTGAAGTGTGCAGTAGATCTTCAGCTGGATCAGCCACTCCACTGAGATCATTTATTTACCAGTTACTTACTGTGAAGCAACAGTTTAATTCCATATCGTAGGTAGACTCATTACGAACATGGGAATACTGTCTGCCGACTGACTAAAAACCCATCCAAGACCAACTGCCGAAGCCGATCGGCTCACTGACATGTTGATCAAAATGGCAAATGCATAACAAGAGGAGCTGAATGGTTCAGAGAAACGAACTGCGGGCGAACAAACTGCAACATATCAGCCTTCCTGGAAGTGCTAGCCTACTGAACAAATGAACAAGCAAATGAAACGAACAAATCTTTTAAATGAGCTGAGAGAAGATATCTCCTCAGTGCCGTTCCCATCCCCTCTCTGGAAACTCACAGTAGTGTGCTCCCTTCCTCAACTTTTAAAAAAAAATCGATTGATATATATATTCTTATATATATATAAAATCGATTTTTTAAAAAAAAAAAGTATCTTTATTCAATATATGTAATATTTCTCATGATGAGATAATATGTTTTAAGATTTTTTTACTCTGTTTTAAATTATTTTACTCTTTTCATCTTTGGGGAAACACTGATTGCTAAAACTTTGTGCTAAACTGAACAAAGTTTAATGGTTGTACCATCTATCTATCTATCTATCTATCTATCTATCTATCTATCTATCTATCTATCTATCTATCTATCTATCTATCTATCTATTTATTTATTAGATGTTAACTACACTTTGTAGCAGGCCTATGCTTTTTTATATTTACTTTTTATATTTCAAATTATTTGATCCCAAAAATTCATTTTTTTTAAAAACTAGATTAAATCTAAAAATATAGAAAGGCTTTAAAACAGTATTAACACCTTGTTTTATTTACCTGTTTCGTACACCAGACGAACTATCTACAGGATGTCATGAAGCAGTCTAATAACTGATCCTCAACATATTTGGTGGTTATTTATCTTTTATTAATTCATTTTCAGTACCCACTTTATCCTTGTCAGGTGTGCAGAGGATCCGGGGCTGATCCCAGGAACACTGGGCGCGAGGCGGGAGCACACTCTGGATGGCCCACCACTACATTACAGGGCACCTGTTAGATACACATCTTAGACAATCAACCTAATTGATTTCTCCAGAGAAGCCATGTGGAAACAGAGAGAACATGCCCAGACACTCCACAGAGACTGCAACCCGAGCTCACGACCGATCCCGGGACCTGGCCCTATCCTCAGTGCTATTCTTTTAATGTCATATTGCATCAATAGAGAGCATACGAGCTGGTATGAAAATTGGGATAGGACCAGAAACAAGTAAAAGATTATGATCTACTATAAACTCGACATTGCGAGCTATAACTCGGACCATACGAATATAATGAAAACAAAAGTGACACCTTTATAGTCTAGATCTATAGATTATCTAATAAACATCAAGCACACATGAGGAATCAATTTTGATGAGCATCTACAGATGGTTTGTAGAGTGTCTACAATGGCGTTTCTGTAGTAAGTGTTAGTTTTGTATTCAATAATTATGTAATTTTGTTTAAAAATTATTTAATGATATAGGCATTACATGTTTATTACCTAAACGACCCACTCGAGTGGTCCATTACTGCCTTACATTCTGTGTAACTGTTATAGCTGTACAACTTCAGTTTTCCAAAATCACTGTGATGTTAAGACCTTAACCGGTTCGGAGAGTTTTAAGAGTGATGCTTGGTCTGCCATTAAATGACAATATTTAGGAAAATGCATTTGGGAAACACTACACTGGTATTTTATTTTATTTTATTTTATTTTATTTTATTTTATTTTATTTTATTACATGAGTACACTAAGCATAAGGACACTGCAGGACAGACAGGGGAAGCTTTTCACATGGGAAATGCTGGAATTTTGACAGCACACATGCGGCAATAACTGTGACGTCACACAAAAGTCATAGAAAAAGTTTCTTTTAACAAACATGGAGTCTTTAGTACAAAAAACGAAATAAAAAAATAAAAAATTCAACACTGTTAAGTTCTTACTGAGTAATTTTCTACAGTAAAACAGATCTGAATTTCTCAGACTGTTATGCACATGATGTGTATGTTAAAGCACTTGTTCCAATACTATTGTTCCTATAGTACCAGCTCAGTCAGAGATATTTCTAGGACCGATGTGCCACACATAATCTAAGCCTAATGATGGATTAAATGTTATATAACAAGGAAAATTGTACAATCGTGATGTTTTCTGTTTAAAGGCGCTGGTTTAATGTTGAACATGCATGTTCGTTTTTGTTATCACTTACATTACAGCAGCTATAAACCGTGGTTCTCTCACAGGCCTTACTTCTTTTTCTGCGAATGGGATAAAAAAGCTGCAGAAAAAACAGAACCACAAACTCATCTGTCTCAAAGACTGTCTCCATAACTTTAATTATACAGCAGTTAGATCAGGTTCACTCATTCGACTAGTTGAGCATCGTTCAAAAAGTGCTTATGTTTAGTTTAACCGCAGTGCCATGTTTCACTGTTCATATCACTCTGCTTCCCTGTGTTCACCAAGAATACTATGAAAGCTTCTCAGATGAAGATGGAAATTAAGAAAGGACACCAATTTCACAGTAAGCATCTTTATTGAGAATTTCCAAATCAGCGTGAGCTAGCTATCCAGCTAGCCGGCATGCTGTAAAGTGAGTGTGGCTTCTTCATGATCTTTTTCTGTTAACAGAGCAAAATAAATGGAATGCTTGGCCGTATTATGTCAGAAATGTCAGTTAGGTGATGTTAATTTTTGTTTATAGAACTGCTGTGTGAGAGAACTCTTGCAGTTATACTGAATATCTTCTAATGCTGAAACACTGAAGATGTTGATCTTCAGTGTAACTGAACTCTTGCTCATGTGATGTTGTGTAAATGTCACTATAAACAGTTAAAAAAAGTATGACATATTATTTATTATTAAGTTAAAAATATTCCTATTTCTTTATTTGCTACCTACAATATATTATCCTTCTTCTTCTTCTTCTTCTTCTTCTTCTTGTTCTTCTTGTTTTGTTTTGTTTTTTTTTAAATTATATTATATTCAGTTAAAAAGTCCTGAAAGTTAGGAGGTGTTGAGGTACGTCCCATGTTCTTGACTGCAGGTTTCTAAAGAGCCTCTAGTCCCATTATTTTTCACTTTACATGCTACTTTAACAGTGTACAATTTTTGTCTGTTTTTTTCCTCTTACTATATGGTATATTGTATTGTTATTGCACTTATTTTAATCTGTGGTGTGTGTGTGTGTGTGTGTGTGTGTGTGTGTGTGTGTGTGTGTGTGTGTGTGTGCTTTCTGTGCCTCATAATATTACATATATGTGCACTTGCCATGAGTATTTCAATGTACACCACTTGTTATGCGGTGCAAACGATACATAACATTTATGTACCATATGTATAGTTAATATAGTTTACAATGTAATAAATGAAGGCAAAATGAATTGCTTCTTAAAAAGGAAGGTATTTACTGAAAAGTAAAAACGGTGCTAATATCCTTATGCGTGTTGCGCTTATGGAACGAAGCTTCTGATTTAATGCTATTTCTGAAAGCTGAAAGTAAGGTAGAGACCCCCTGATTATGGCTTTAAAACATTCATTTCGACTTTCCCTTGACGATGTGATTCTAAACACTGCTGTGTTGTCCAGCCAAAGCAATGTGCATTCTGATCACACTCGCCTCCGAGAGCGTTGAATTATTTGTGCATTAGACTAAACTGTAAACATTCAAATAAAATCACAGCAGGTCCGATGCGGCCCAGTGGCTCATTGGACAGAAACAGAGACTACTCTCTCTCTATCTCTCTCTCTCTCTCTCTCTCTCTCTCTCTCTCTCTCTCTCACTCTCTCTCTCTCTTTCCTTTTCTCTCTCCCTCCATTTTTGGCTTCACCTCTTTTGCCTCCCTGCTGTCTAGCAATTTAATTGTGCAGAATCCTTTTCCAAATGAATTTACAATTTAGACAGAACTACTCCACGCATTGCACCCAATCAGACAAGCACTGTGGAGAAGATTTGCACAAAAAGATAATTAATGCTACATCTCAGATAAGGAAAGGGGAAAGAAAAAAAAAAAAGATCTGCATTTATTCCATCGCCTCAGCCTGCCACAAACTACCTGACAATTGTTCCTTAATGATTCCCAGTAAATTCCTTAAAATGGTAATTTGTCATCCTGTCAGTTCATTTGTGACCTAAAATTCCTCACTAGAGGCATCATCAAATGAATTAATCACTACCCAGGATCCATTTCTCCCTTGTGTGTGCTATTATGCCCAAGCTCTCTGGTGTGTCTCTTCATTTACATATATTTAATGGCTGAAACGACGAGGCTGCTTGTGCCTGGCCTCGTGCGTGTTGCGTACCAGGTGAGCCTCTCGGAAACAGAGAGTTTACATGCTCGCTGTTGTGAAGCAAACGTGAGGATTCTGAACCCGGGACTGCGACTGTGTTTGAGTGCATGCACGGTTGATGAAAAGTGCATTGATGCGTCTGGACCCTTGTGACATTATCAAGTGGTTTTTCGCAGCTCTGAAAAAGATGTTTTCAGATCTTTACATCTTTGGGAAGCATTTTAAGCAATGACTCTTTAAGTCAGGGGGTTTAGTGTTTAGTCGTTTTGTCAGGAGGTTTCAAAATTCCCTAGCTTCTCCAAGAAGTGCATGAGATCTTAAGTACTAAGTACATGAGATCTTCACATGGGTTGTTAGACAATATCTTGTGTGTGTGTGTGTGTGTGTGTGTGTGTGTGTGTGTGTGTGTGTGTGTGTGGGGGGGGGGGGGGGGTTAAATATTTATT
>JAQMCW010000034.1:21153124-21155624 GCA_030068335.1 Chrysichthys cranchii
TGTGTGTGCGTGCATTTGTGTGTGTGTGTGTGTGCATGCGTGCATTTGTGTGTGTGTGTGTGTGTGTGTGTGTGTGTGTGTGCATGCATGCATGCGTGTGTGTGTGTGCGTGTGTGTGTGTGCGCGTGCGTGTGTGTGTGTGTGTGTGTGCGTGCGTGCATTTGTGTGTGTGTGTGTGTGCATGCGTGCGCGCGCGCATTATGGAAATACAATTCAATGCGTCCAGAGACTCATTATTTCTCCGGAAACCCCTTTTGCCTCATTTTCACCCAATCTGGCAACCAGGCATTATTGATTAACGCCTTCCTCGCTCCCCACTCAACACTTTATCCAGGTCAGGATGGCGGTAGATCAGGAGCCTATCCCAGGAACACTGCGCGTGAGCCGGGAATGCGCCCTGGATGTTACCCAAGTCTATCACATGGCACCATGCAGTCGCACATCCGGACACCTTCACACACTCTTTCACAGCTAGGGACGCTTTAGAGAGGCAGGTGAAGCTCGGAGCTCAGGGTGGAGCTGCAGGGCTGGAGCGCTTCCCACTGCGCCACGGAAAGGTTTCCCGAAACAATGTTAATGCCGAGAAAAGCTTCCCCAAGTGTGGAAATAACACCGCCATTCTCCAACCCACACTTAATCCGCATCCCAGTGCTTCTGTTCTGGAAGGGGCTGGATTTTGCCTTTACTTTCCACAGGATCAGACACTGGACGTTGCTTTAGGATGTGGAGTCAGCTCGGCCATAGGATTCATGAGTTAGTGTTTTTAGCCTCCGTTTTAACGCCAGCTACTGACTGTTAGAGCGACTCGGATGTCATGGGGTTATCAGAGATGACTGTGTGTATAAGAGGCTGGCACAAGACGAAGAAAGAGACTTTTAGGAATTACGAGAAAATGACCAAACACAGACTGCTTGCCAGGGAAATCTTTGCTTGAAGTCTGGCTTCTGAGATTGTATAATAATTCCTTATTCGGACACGAGAAATCTCAGACATGCAGGTAAAAGATGTCAGACAAAGGCTTGATCTTGAAATAAGGTTACAGACAGCAAGCCAATCAGCACTGTGTGTGCGTACGTGTGTGTGTGTGCGTGTGTGTGTGTGTGTGTAGTTATTTTTTTGTTTTTAATGAAATGCAATACAAGTGATGTCGCTTATATAAGAAACATTTTCAAATCCAATTTTAATAACGAATTTACCAGTGATTATAATAATAAATCAAATCCACACATGACTTTATTTATGTATTTTAAATTGGTTCGGGTTAAAGAGGAATTAGATTTTGTTTCTTGGACATAAGAGGGCATCTTTGGGGATTTAATAACAAAAAGAAAGATATAATAATAATTAAAAAAAAAATAAATAAACGTGACTATATTGGATAAACATTTCTAAGCACGGTTTCAAAGGGGTGTTCAAAGAGTGAATGCATTATTTTAATAAACAGAAATGCACAATGGCATGCAGTGAAGGCAGGAAGAGGAAACTTTAACTGTGCTCGAGATTTAATTCAGTAACCACAAGGTGATGTTTTGGGAGATGGGAAGCTCGGGAGTTGTCCGTGAGTTGCTCGTGAGTTGTATTTTTCTTTTCTTTTCTTTTTTTTTTCTTTTCTTTTCTTTTTATTTGTAGGCTATTGTGACCTTTGAGGAGAAATGAGGGAGGTTACTGCGCTTGCACTGTCACTTTACATCAATAAAGATTCAGATCTGCACCCTTTTACATTTTTATTTCTGTCAAATTTCAGCTTATATTATCAGTTTATCTTTTTAAATCGGGGGAAATCTCAAATCTCCCTGGGCGGTAGGTTTCATTTACATTTATTCCCGAGCAGTTGTTGCCTTTGTGCTTAAATATCACTAAAGATGCTCTTGCAGAGAAACTTCATCTTTTTTGTGCATGGTATTTTCTTTAAAAAAGATTTCAACATGCTGCGCATCCTCCATCATCAACTGGTGGAGACTATTTGTTTTTTGTTTTTTTTTTCCTTTTTTTTTTTAAATAATTGACTTTAGTTGAAATAAAATAAATAAATAAATAAATAAAGGCGTCAGCTGAATGACTTTAACTTCATTGGTCTAAGCTATAAGAACAAACTAAGCCAGCCCTTCAACTTTTGTTTTGAGCTGTGAGAACTCGGACTTTTCTTGTTACTTCCTTCTGGTCTCTGTCCTTTATTCTTCCCAAGAAATCCCTCACTAAGTGAGAAGCACTGCTGTATGTGAATTGACGGGAGTTTTATTGATTGCTATGCTTCAGACTGTCGAGTTTCATTTTGCTGGCTGGAAAACAAAAAAATCCCAATGATTCAAATGGAAAACTATTATTATGACTCGGAAGTTTAGTAGGAACTTGAAATAACTTCACCAAATGTTGGTATGTGCTGGTGAAGACTTGAATATCAGTAGCTCTTATAGAATAAGGAGGCTTTTTACAATTGGCACATTTTGTCTCGAATTCAATACAAGGTTATTAGGCTAATAGGAGCTCTGCCATAAATGAC
>JAQMCW010000034.1:21193267-21203343 GCA_030068335.1 Chrysichthys cranchii
TGATGGAGCAGGGTTCTTAGAAGTTGCTGATGGAGCAAGGTTCTTGAAAGCTGTTGATGGAGCAGGGTACTTAGAAGCTGTTGATGGAGCAGGGTACTTAGAAGTTGCTGATGGAGCAGGGTTCTTAGAGGCTGTTGATGGAGCAGGGTTCTTAGAGGCTGCTGATGGAGCAGGATTCTTAGAAACTGTTGATGGAGCAGGGTTCTTAGAAGTTGCTGATCGAGCAGGGTTCTTAGAAGTTGCTGATGGAGCAGGGTTCTTAGAAGTTGCTGATGGAGCAAGGTTCTTGAAAGCTGTTGATGGAGCAGGGTACTTAGAAGTTGCTGATGGAGCGGGGGTTCCTAGAAGTTGCTGATGGAGCAGGGTTCTTAAAAGCTGCTGATGGAGAAGGGTTCTTAGAAGCAACTAATGGTGTTTGGATCTTGGGAGACTGATGCAGCAGGATTCATGGAAGTTGATGAAGCAGAGTCTCAGAAGCGGCTGATGGAGCAGGGTTCGTGGAAGCTGTTGATGGAGCAGGGTTCATGGGAACTTCTGGTGGTGCAAAGTGAAATGGAAGAGCAGTGGATTAAGGCTGGCAGGGTTATGGGCTGAGGCACAAAACAGGAGAGAAAGAACCCAAATAATACAATCCTTTTAATTTACCCACTTTCTCTTCAAAGAATCTGGGTCTCAGAAGAATTGTTAACCCTAAAATCTCAGGCACTTGTTCCCTGAGTCCCTGCTTAATGACTAGGTCTCCAAACGAGGCTTGAGAGTACAAAGACTCATCTGAGAAGGGCTCTTTTATAGCCTCATCTTATATTTTGACTCTATATGTACTGTTTATACCCAGAGCAGTCATGGAAAATGTTTATTTGGGAAGTGCATTTGAGAAGACAACCAATATCAAAATTCACCTGAATAGGTGATGAGGTCAATCATGGCTCTGTGATAACCCTGGAATTTGAACTCCCAACCTTATAGCCACTAGCACAGAGCCTTTTTCAAATGAAGATAGTGTTATATATTTGCTTACCATAAAATAAATTAAAAGTTTATATTCCTCCTGATTGGGTTTTCTTAATCTCCCGTTGATATCATATGAATATTGGTGGTTTGGTTCATAAATGGTGAGTTTGTATGAAAAGTGGTGGGGTGGATTAATTGCTGATGACTGATACAGCCCACTCAGCTCTGGCCAGAGAAAAGGTTAAACGAGGACATCATTCTCACAGCCAAGCTTTATGTTCAACACTCATGCCATTTTTTTTTTTTACAGCGAAAAAATACAACACCTCTATTATACTGATTTTTATTTTAATTTCATAATTAAGCCATGTTTCCAAACAAAAAAAAATCACTAGTTTGTTTAGGTCTAGAAGGACATCTAGGATAATCACGCTTCAGTTCCAGTTGGCCTGAGTTACTCAACATAAACTAGTTTTAATGTTATCACTAGACAAGCATGGTGATGACAGCCTTTTCCTGTCTCCAGCCAAAGGCAGGTCCATCTGTCTGTTACCAGTGCAAAATTAAGTCATCTCAGATTATGACTCCTGACAAGTGAAAATCCCTCTTGTCCAAATCTACATGTGAAAACAGGATTAAGCTGTGCTGTGCATGTTAAGGGCTGCCGAGTTTCCTCTGGGGGTGAGGTTATCCTCTGGGCTTAGTCCCAGGAGAAAACCCCTTTGCCTTTGCAGTTCAGCAGCAACGTCTGCACCTATATTAAATCTGACCTGGAAAGATGAGTTAAAAAAAGAAAAGAAAAAGCAAGCAACGAATGCAATGCCTTTCCTATTGTGAATGTGAAAATGTGTACCAGTGATAATAAATGATATGCTTGCAATCTTCTTCAAATTCTAAAAATAGTTTGGCTTTTTTTTTTTTTTTTTTTAAAGGAATATCCATAGTCAGCCCTATACCAAGTGTGTGTGTGTGTGTGTGTGTGTGTGTGTGTGTGTGTGTGTGTGTGTTGTCTTAGCCCATAATAAGACACGTATACTTTATTACTTTATTTTGCACATATTATAATTTCCTTTCTCTCTCCAAATCTCCAGTTCTGACCTTTGTTGGAAAACACACACTATGTAGAACTATTAGCATACAAAACACTAACTGATAACTTTATGCAGTACTGTTTTCCTTGCTACCCGGTGCTTTAAACAGCTTTCCAGTTTTCCTCACTCATGCCTTTCTTTGGATATTTTAGTCATTTTGACATTGGTTTATGGTTCTGAGCTAATGATCAGAAAATTGCAAGTTTAAATCCCTTGGGCCCTTGAGCAAGACCCTTCACCTACAATTGGTCAGTCATATGCCTGCATTGTGCCCTATCACCAAATGAACAAATATGTTCTTCCTGTTAATCAATGAATCACTACGGGGAGCTTGGGTAAAAAAAAATAAAATAAAATAAAAAAACAGAGAGAAAGAAAATTCTGCAAGGGTATTAAAGAGATGAAGACAAGTGGCGGTGTAAGATGATAATGTATGTGATTAGTGTTTTATTAGTGTTTTATTTGTTTTATTTCCTCCCAGCTGAGGCTTGAGTAGCTCTGTCAGAGTGATGTGTCTGTGTCTGAGTGCACCGGGAGCAGGTGAAATGAACGTCTGGTACATATCTTCCCTGAACGCAGAGTTATTGATCTAGGTCGAGTGCTCTAATTGTTTCTAGGGTGCGAGATGTTTGCTGGGTGATTTGATTGATTAGGCCACACACCACTCTGGTTATTACAGAAAGCAGAAACCCATAATGGCCAGCTCTCTGAACATCACACACTCATAGGATCTCCAGGTACACAGATGGAAACTCAGATATGTAAATATGACTTGCCGAGACACATGTATTGTAAATGATTTGACTTGCTCAAGCCAGTTGTAATGATGATAAAAATCATTACCATCAAACTATTGTTAGTTCTTTGTTGGGAAACTCACAGAAGTTCAGTGGTTTAACTGAATACACAGGGAAAATGAAACAAGCTGTCCTTATCAGTCATGTCAGCTGACGTCACCATCGTGCCATTGATGAGGTATTGTTTACAACGAGTGGCACATGGTACAATGAAAACTGCATCGAAAACTCGCTTTTATATTCTTTAGTAGTGCATAAAATCAGTAAAAAAAAATGGATGCCTAGCAAGGATGCCTAGGACCATTCTTTGGATAAATTGTCAGCTATTAAAATACTGATTCATCTGACCTGAGCACAATAAATTGGTGTGCTGACACTGCACTGCTGCTTCCAACCTACACTTGGATATTATTACCAACTACAGTGGTACCTCAGTACTGGACCTCACTAGAACTCGATTTTCTTAAAAGTCAAACGAAGCAGATCGCAAAAAAATGACCTAGAACTCAATCTGAACCTCAGAAGTTGAAGCGTGAACGCCGACCTAAGATAACTTGTGCGCGGGGAAATGAGTCACGCAGCACTCAGGTGTCTCTCAGCGGAAACAACGGGTAACACCTCAGTCTCACATTCACTGTGATCGCATCGTTTTAATTATATAATATAATTTAATTAATAATATCAGGTTATACACTGTACTTTGTATCATTTTGGTAGCCGTTGCTCACCAAAAAGTTACGAATATAGAGTAATAATAAAAATAATCAATGGACCGCATGACTCATAGTGTGCTGTGCTGTGTCTGGGTTTATGAAAAAGGTGACATGGGTTTTTTTTTTTTTAAATTTACCTTGTCAGACCGGTGAGGTGACACAATCCAGGCTGGAGTCAGATGTAAAATCCATTTCAGGCTTTATTTAAGGCTCCAGGCAGAAGGACATGAGATGGCAGGGAAACTCGTAGTTCAAGAAAACGCCGGCAGGCAAGGAACAAACTTTAATAATAAACCAAAAACAAGCTCGCGCCTGAATCCTCGCGCATGCGCACGCATCGCTGCTGCTGGGAGTCATCTAAAGCGGGTGCGGTTTACATGACACACATTGGATACATTTATTTTCTTACTTTACAAATTACTGTTTTGATAAATGTGCTTAGATGTGTTTAGTATGTGCTCTTCGTGTTTTATCCTGTTCATTTTGTGCTTAAATGATAAAAAAAAAAAATAAAAAATAAAAAAAAATGGTGAGAGTTTTTGGGGCCGGGAACGAATTAATTGGTTTTCCATTATTTCCTATGGGGAACTTCCGATCAGAAGTCGAACTTTTTAGATTCGAACACACGCTCGCAACGGATTAAGTTCGAGTACTGAGGCACCGCCGTATCTTGTTTAAGGTATACGTGCATATACCTGTGAACAGTTCCGAAAATCGAAATTTGTTGAAGCACATGGACATTTCACCAATGGCTGTGTGCGGGATTTGTTTCGTTTTCATCTGAAGGCTTACAACACAACACAACACTGTCCTAACAGCAAAGGTGAGCTGGGTGTAATCAAGAAAACTTGTGTTTAGCTACATAGTATAGGACAATTGTATGACATTTTACAGTCTTAACAAGATCAGATCGACCCGTTTCCGCTGCCCTGCCTCGGTGCCTGTTGTTTAGTAGCGTGGCTAATCCAGAACAACACATGGCTATACAGTAACATCAACATTAGGTGAAAAGCGACCATACATGAATGAAGAGATCTTCGCCAAAGGGATGTTTTTGTGTCTCACCTCCTTCTTGCCACATGGTGGTTAACATTTCCACCTTTTCCATTGTGGGATTTATTACTCTAGCATTTCACACAATAAGATTGCACCATTTCACCAAGAAAAGGAAGCAAATGAAAAGAAAATGCTCAGCGTTGACTATAGGTGGGAAACACCGAAGTGGTGATTTACCCAAAATGCTCTTCAGTTTTCAGCATCTATTGGTGGAAAACTGCCTGGTATCCATGTATCCACTGTCATATCCATGTGTGGGTTTATGTGTCTCTTTGTGTCTGTTTTTCAGTTCTCAGTGACTAACCCTGGACTCTGAGACAACATGGACAACGCTGAGTTCAGTGGTGAGAGGTGAACATGTGTGGGAGACCCCACTAATATCCTGCAGTCACAAGCTGACACGGGGCAAGCAGTCTACACTCAGAGAGAAAAACAGAGAGAGAGAGACGTGTGTGTGTGTGTGTGTGTGTGTGTGTGTGTGTGTGTGTGTGTGTGTGTGTGTGTGTGTGTGAGAAAGATGAATGAGAAGGCCAGAGGGAAAACTTTTTCACTCCTCTATCCTGGTCCCTGGGCATAGGGAGTGGAGCTCTCTCAGTTTCAGATGACAGGATAGGAAGGGTGGTTGGAGGCCAGTTTGACACTTTGTACAAGCGATGACACCTTGGACTTGAGAGTGGCCTGGAGTGGACAGACCTCTGTACTGCTCACATGCCCTCCCACACATACACTTCACAAAACTGTCTCAGGGAGTGGACTTCTCTCTTGTATTCTCTGCCTCAGGGCTGTTCCTTTCTTCTAACTCTCAGGGTTGGACTCTGTCCACTCATGAATCATCTGTATTCAGTCGCTCAATAGCTAGATTGTGCTGCAAACTAAAGCGGTCCGTATGTTCAGAGTCGTCTGTTCCGAAAACGCCTTTCTGAACTGAAACTCTGAACACATGAGGCTGTGTTTTCTTTTTTCCTTTTCGTTTTTTTTTTTTTCCTCACTAAATGCTTTTTATATAATCAAGAAGAGAAAAATGTACAATTTGGTGTCTGTATAATAAAGATTCAAATGCGTATGAAAACGATGAAAACAAGTAGGAAAACACTTTGGACGCTTTTTATGATTTAAATACAAATGTAATCCATATCCAATGCAACGCAATGATTTTAAAGCAAACTTGGAGTCGGTTTATCACTGAGGGTCATTTTGCTTGACAGTAGGTCATACTGTACAAAGACTCTGGGTTCAAACTTGCCAGCTGACTAGGGCCTTTCTGTGTGGAGTTTACATGTTCTCCCTCTGCCTCTGTGGGTTTCCTCTGGGTACTCCGGTTACCTCCCACAGTCCAGACACATGCAGATTAGGTCAACTAGCTACTCTAAATTGCCCATGGCTGTGACTGTGCATGGTTGGTTATCCCTGTTTTAGCCCTGCTATAGATTCTTGACCTTCTCATGTACCTCTGTGGGTTTCCTCCAGGTGCTCTGGTTTCCTCCCACAGTCCAAAGACATGCACAGAGGGGATTAGGCTGATTGGCTACTCTAAATTGCAGGTGTAAATGTGAGTGTGAATGGTTGTCTGTCTCTGTGTGTCGCCCTGCGAAGGATTAGTGACCTGCCCAGGGTGTAACCCCGCCTCTCACCCAAAGACAGCTGGGATTGGCTCCAGCTTCCCCCACATGACCCTGAACAGGATTAAGCAGCAGAAGATGAGTGATTGACAATGGACAGATGGAAGGATGGATGGATGCCACTAGGAGTCCTAGGAGGTTTTGCAGGTCTTGGCCCCTTTGAGGAGTCGGCCATTCGGATACTGCTTAGACATTACAATGCACTCCCTGAGAGCGGCATTAATGATTGCTTAAAAGCCTGAGGGAACATTGAACAGTCCATATGGCATTACTAAATGTTCATAATGCCCTGGGTATACTGAAGGCCATCTTCCACTCATCACCTTCCATGATGCAGTTCGAGTTTTGGAAATAAAACCTGGCTATTTTTGAGCTGTTCCGGGGCTAAGGACACTAGAGGTGGAAGATAGCCCCTTCCCTTTTATATACAAAAAAAGGCCCTATGGGATGCAGGACTGATTGGCGGCCTGATGTAACCTTATTGAATTGCTTGATAGGTACTCTTGTGTAATTTTCCTTTTAGTGGAGATCAACAGGTATGTGTGGGATCAAGGTTGCATTGTGTTTAAGAGCAGCACAGTCGTAGGATTTTTTCTATGGAAATAGGATGTTTGCTTGCACTTCATTCAACAGCTGTATTGTACTCATTTCTTAGTTTGTTTCCGGTCTCTAAACTGGTATGGAGCATAGGGATATAGTGGTACTAGACAGAAAAATTTCTAATATGACATAGGTATGAAGGTGTAGCTCAGCAGTTTGGTTGGTGACAACCAAAGATTCTACAGCGGAGCAAGATGGATCACTTACGCAATAGGCAGAAGTATCCCCTAAACCACCGTGGACGCCATTTTGATAAGCCCACCGTAACTTATCTGTTTCGGCAAACAACAGCTAGCGCTACCTCTTGGAAAACATATGCTAAACTGTCCAAAGTTCTTCAAGCAATCATGAGGAGGTTCATTGTTGTCAATACTATCTGAGGTAACAAATCGATGTCTGAAGTCAAATGCAATCCATGATGTTAATCGATATCCGAGGCTTAAATCAAATGGGGCTCATTTTGCAGTGCAGCTGCATGTAGTTGAACTTACCTCAATTGGGCTCCAATTATTGAGAAAAAATCAAACAATCCGCTCAAATAATCTACTGATGTCGTCTTAACACAGGATGTCAAAATTTCTCATGACGCAAACAAGGCTAATACTGTACATCAAAACAAGAAACAACAAGATGATTTCAGAAAAATGCCACAAGTTTCCCACGGTATCCAGCCTCTATGACGAAAGGCCGGCTTACCAAAATGGCGTCCATAGTGTCGAACTTCCGTACTTCCTGATTATCAACGGATTTTCTGGCCAGTAACTAATCTTTGGTGACAACATCCTTACCTCCTAGAATTCCATCCAAAGTTGAGAGTGGATTTTTTTTTGTTTGTTTGTTTTACGGTTGTACAGAAATCCAGAAATTTTGGACCAAGGGTCATTAAGTATTGGTGATGGAGGTTGGCAGAAATAGAACAAAAATATGAGTTCTTCTTTTCTTCAAGAAGATTGTCTAGGCAAATGGCCAAAGTGATGAGCAGATCTAGTTACAATCTGCTTTTGTAGCAAGCCAGCTCTGTAATCTCATCCCTTCTCAAACCCTGGTGGAAGGCAGTGATGAGTAAAGGCTTCTTCCATTGGCTTCCAGTAGCCAATTGTGCTAACACTAAGGCATATTTGGCTTTGGCGGCTGACCATTGTCCTTGTATGAGGGACGGGAGATATTTGACTGCTTTTTCACCCACCCTTTGGGAACATGCTGTGAAACAGTTCTACAATTAGGTCATATGAGTGCACAATGTCACCCTCATTCGTCCAAACAGCGGTGGACTATTCATGCATTTTCCCAGTATGTAGCAAGATGAGCTGTGCTATTTTGTCTTTGACTTGATCTGTAGTAAGAAGCCTTGGCAACTTGGAAACTTAGAAAAATGTCATATTTTTCAGGTTGTGCAGAAAGGACTTTTTGTTGCCATGATGTAACTGGGGTTCATCATTTGCTGGAGCTGGCTGGAAAGGCTTCTGAAGATCTGCGTTTGCTGTAAGCACTTGGCAGAATTCACTGAAACATCGTGCATCCATGTTTTTGGATTGACTTGTGACAATGTCAGATTATGGGATAATGCGAATCACAGTCAGTAGCTTCTTGAGTTCCATTGTAGGTTTTTTTTTTATTATTATTATTTTTCCAACACTGACTCAAAGCTGTAAAAATTCTGAAAAAACCTAAGCCGATAGCAGCTCACTTCAGGATCCACAATGTAGGGTACACCCTGGACAGGTCGCCAATCTATTGCAGGGCTAACACAGAGCCAAACAACCATTCACACTCACACCTACAATTTAGATTATCCAGTTAAGATAATCTGTGTCTCTTTTGACTATGGGAGGAAACCAGAGAACCTGGAGGAAACCCATGCAGAAAAAGGCCCCATTCAGCCATAAGGTTCAAATCCTGGACCTTCTTGCTTTAAGTGAATTTGGTATAATAAGATCTAATAAGGTAATAAGGAACGTACAAAGTCTTGTCAGTAGTAATCAATAACATGCTATGGGTGCAGTAGACAGATTAGGTGTATTCATTTAAAACGAGAAAATATTTTATTGTTTTGCACTAGAGATAGATGTCACCTTTATAGTAGTTTTCTTCTTTCTTTTTTCATTTTGTCTTAAATGATCTCAGATGCAGAGTTCAACCCCATTTTTTTTTCAGCGGTGTATATAGTCCATGAGAGTCTATTGATCTGAGCGGCCCACACGGTCAGCTGTATGTCGGCTTTTCCTCTGAGCCTCCTGTTCTACCAGGCCAGCGAGACTTCCCACAGCACCTCTCCCCTGCTGTCATGAATGTTTAAAAATTGCCCTTTGATAACGAGTTTGTCACTGTTTTATTCAGAAATATCAACCACCCTGTTATACTGGCAGGTATTTTCTTTTTTTTTTTCTTCACCTCCCAATCGATATACAACACCATATTAATATTTAATTCTTTATATGTCACAGCAATATAAAAAGAGTTGATGTTGTGGAGCCTCATTTATTTTCTGGTGCAGTTGCTCGAGCGTGTGTGTGTGCGTGTGTGTGTGCGTGTGTGTTGAGCTGATGTGAGAGTAAGATAGCAGGCCATGAGGCAGTATCATGCAGCATCAGTGTGGGATTATGTCTGGAGCTGTCCATCATCCTCATAAAGACCTGAGTGACTGGGTTAGCTGGCCTGCACACTAAGCTTACACTGCCCTATCAGGCCTTTGTGGACGTGTGTGTTGGGGGTGTCTCTTCTGTCTGCTCCTCTGTCTCTCCCAACTCTTAACATTATGAACTGGATAAATCAAGTAATTTGTCCCCTCTTTCCCCATGTCTATCTCTTTCACTCTCTGTTTCTCTGTTTTGTCAGACACCCAAATAGAAAACCCCATACCCTGTAGTGAAGAGGTCGAATACACTCTCATCAAGAAAAAGTACCAAATTTAACCTAAAACATTAAGAAAACTATTTATGACTTAAAATCACATTTATATTTATAAATACTACTACTACTACTACTACTACTACTACTACTAATAATAATAATAATGATAATAATAATAATAATAATAATAATTTAAATAATAATAATAATAATAATAATTTAGTTACGCTAGTTACGCTGTTTCCACTCATACGCATGTATAATATGTTCTGTGGTCATACGTCATTTCTGTTTCCAACACGAAAAGAATTTTAAATATATATACTGTGTGTGTGTGTGTGTGTGTGTGTGTGTGTGTGTGTGTGTGTGTGTGTGTGTATATATATATATATATATATA
>JAQMCW010000034.1:21231134-21248634 GCA_030068335.1 Chrysichthys cranchii
CCAAAGACATGCACAGTGGGGATTAGGCTAATTGGCTACTCTAAATTGGCCATAGGTGTGAATGTGAGTGTGAATGGCTGTCTGTCTCTGTGTGTTGCCCTGGGATGGATTGGCGACCCGCCCAGGGTGTATCCCGCCTCTCGCCCGATGTCAGCTGGGATTGGCGCCAGCTTCCCCCAGCGACCATGAACAGGATTAAGCGGCAGAAGACGAAGACAAACTCATTCACAGCTCATTGACAAGAACTCAGATGGGTGATATATGATATATCACCTGGATCACCCAGACTGGCGCTTTGGCCCCGCTGGTCACAGCATTGCAGAAGGAAGGAATCGAGATCTTACTTTTCCTCCGATTTATTGTTGTGGAATGTCCACGAAAGATTAGAGCTAGAATAATTCGCTTGCTCTTACTGGAAAATAAGCAGCTTCATACTGACAACAGCTACACCACTTTGTGCATCAGGCCACATCCCACCACCCTTCCAACGGCATGTCCAAGTGTTTATTCCTTATATAGTAACTTTTAAAAGACAAATCAAATACAATAACCTTTGCCTCATTATTCTCGTATCAGCATCTGGATGAGAGACTCCAGAAAGAGCTATATAATGAGCAATAGTACTAGATCCAGGGATTAGCTATGCTCTACCCGCCTGGATTTTCTTAAGTGGATTGAAATGTGCTTTACTTCTTTATATCAGACATCGGTCTCGCCAAACAAACCCCCAGGCCCTTTCCCTCCTGTCCACCGTACGCTTGGCCCCCAATACAAACACAGCAGGGTAGGCGATTCCTAGGCAAGAGATACCAATTTCATCTCAGCACGCCACATAAGAGTGATGTTAAACAAAGCAAACAGAGTCTTTTGCATTCCACTGCCAAAAGAAAAAACCCCACTCACTAAGCCTTCGATTTTTGCTGAGCATCTGAGGAAGCCCAGGATTTCTCTCTGGAACGTATTCCTGGTGGAAAGCAGGCCAGTCGGGCTATCAGGAAGGACTGTTTGCTGTGTGAATCTACATACGGCTGCTATCTGCTATCTGTGTGCCGTAGAGAGGAGGATTAAACACAGAGGGGGATGATCTCCTGGCCTCTGGTGATTGAAAGAGCTCGCTGTCCTCGGGCCTGTTTAGAGTACATTTGCATTGCTCAGTTCTGGCAGACAGCAGGAAACTATCAGCAGCCGCCCGCGCTCACTCTTCTCCTCTTTCTCATATGTCCTTTTTCTCATTCCGTGTGTCTTCTCCCTCTCCGGTCTCCCGGAGATCCCTGTGCTTACAGCCAATCATTTATTCCGATTGATCAGGATATGCGCTGATCAATATCTCATAGCCCGTTCCCTAATGCACAGGAAAACAAATAACTACGTCCCGGAGTTCGGCCTGCTGTGTTTGCCCGCGTGTGCGAGCCCCGACCAGGGATTCTAACATGTCTCCAGCTTCCCGTATCCCCCCTCCATAAAAAAGGGCAATGAATTATCACATGAGCGAGTCAAGAAATGTCTCCGAGCAGAGCAGCCCTGTGTGTGGCTTCACTCATCCAGCCTGCAAGCTGATTGAGTCGCCGTTCAGTCCGATCGTCTCGCAACATAGGCTACTACAGCTCTATTACCTAAGTTAATTGCATCTGGATCTACGCCCTGAAGTAGTCGACTATGTAATTTCACTAATTCATCCCGATGAGAGGTTGACCTTAAGAAATGTAATTATGCCCACCTGAGATGTAGCAAGGGCCCTAGAGACCTAGTAAGCTTTCACTAAAGAACAGAGGATCATTAGCAAAAACACCGCTTTACTTCGGTGTCATCAGGACCACACGGGAGACCAACGTCCACCAAAGGAAACAAATATTTACCAACACCAAACGCCCAGAGACGTTTGTCCTGCTGAGTGCGACGATCAAGAGCTCTCGCTTTTTTTCCACTTTTTTTCTAAGCACCGCTGTATAATTTTTCCAGCCTTCAATTGCATTATTTCATGACCAAATATAGTAAATCCTGCCATGACGTATTGGCAAATCGTGTCCATCCGCCAGCTTACCTTTTTATAAGCTTTAACTACAGTATCTTCTTGTTATGGGATTGAATACTCCATCGATTTAAATTGAAATAGTTCTGGATCCCTATTGAGTAGGGATCTCTACAACCAAATGAGCGATTCCAGTGCCCTCAAACTGAAGTGTTAATTAAATTTACATTCATATGTGTCTTATCAAGGACTAAGTATACCTTGTACCACTTTCTCAAAGAGTCCTGAATGTGTCGCTATTAATAACTTGCAAGATATAGATTTTTTTTTATTACAGTAACAGTATCTGTCATGAGATTTGTTTCTATTATTATTTGTATATATTATACATATTCATATATTGTACATATTCGTATATATAGTTTCTAAAGGCAAAGGTATTACCTTCAATATCTTCAGTATAATCTTATACATACTGACATAAAACATTCATGACCTCTCCAGCACAGCTTTATAGACGTGTATACAGTGTTTAGGAATGTGTTCTTAAGGCACTACTGTATGAAGCTCCCCTTAAAATAAAGAGTTACCCGAGTTTCTTTGTGTTTTTGTCCCCTCGACTTATTTATTTATTTATCTGTATTTAATTTTTTTTCAGAAATGCACCTTTTTTTCAGGATGCGCCTGTGCTGGTGTGATGTCAAATGCAGCATCTGGCAAATTCTTATCTAGTGGCAGCCGTTTTTGGTCCATAGTTGTGGAGCTGATTTAACTGAATATCAGAGCAGCAGGTAAATAAAGGTAATTAAAACTAACAGAATGTTTTTTTGTGCCTTTTTTCATTTTTTTTTTTGTTTTTTTTTTAATCAAATACATTGAACCCCCGCAATATCGCGGATTTTCACATTTTTGATTAGCGGAAATTTTTGGCTTTTGCAAGACTCTGGAATATAAAATATAATTTAAAAAATGTTAATTCAAACATTAAAAGTACATTTAAATCGAAATAAAACAGCATGCACTGTATTTCATCAGCGGATGAATACACAGTGGCGGTGTACGCCACTTCCGCTTCAGCTAGTAAACAGGCTGTAAACAGGAAGTGACTTCACCGGCAGCAAGTACGCATGTAGAATTTTATATGTTGTTAAAATGACGTATGTTTAAGAGCATAGGACGTGTTTATAAGAGTGTGGAAAAAGTTAATAAGAGAGTGGAAATTGTTTATAAAGCCTTAATATATATATAAATAATAAAATAAATATGACGGTGCTACTTCGCGGATTTCACCTCTCGTGGGGGGGTTGGGCGCCGGTACATAACCTCCTCGATAGGTGGGGGTTCACTGTGTTAGGGTTCATTTGACTCAATTCATGATGAGTCTTAACCCCTGATGTGGTTTGTTTAGGCAGGTGTGAACACACCAATCTCACTCAACTGTGGACGAAAGCAACTGCTCTGAGGGCATCTGAGTGACATGCTTTCCGATTCCAAGCGAACACTAGTGTGGTTTGACTGCATTGAGCAAGCGATTCAAATCTGAATCACCTCGAGGGCAGGGAGGAAACCAAACATGACAAGCCACACTTTCTTTGGTCTTCCATAAAGTGTTTTTTTCCTGCTGGTCTTGCAGGTACAGCTGTCTTTGCCACTGACTGGCCGCTGCAGTGGGATACATGATTGTACCGTTGGAGGCACGCTTCATGCATCTTCTCAAAGATCGGCTCCATGTCCATGATCTGTCATGATTTTGTTCAGGACGCGGTCGAATCAAGTCAGGCCCAGTGACCCTCCCCACATATTCATTTCCATAATTTGGCCCTCTTGTTCAAGATTCCAATGTCCACACTATTACATTTTAGTTTTAAAATCCATCAGTTTTGCTATGTTCACTCCTGGCGTCCACACTACTCCAGTTTTTGAGCTCCTAAAATGGAGTATTTTGGGCACTCTTTTTGCTCCAATTTTGTTTGAAAATGTTTTAGTGCGGGCGGCCAGAAATGTACCGTTTTTGAAACAATGACCCACACACCCACGTTCGCTTCCTGTTGCAGGTATTATCAGTCATGATGTAGCTTTCCCTGATTTATCATACTTCTATCACATAACTCTTTCCCAGAAGAAAACAAACTGCATCAGCCTCAACTACCGGCTGTGAATGCAACATGGATGGCAAATTATAAATGTTATTGACCTTGTTGTCTTTGTTAGCAACTGTAGCTCAGTTAAATTCTGCATTTTATAATGCAACGATGGCCTAGATGCTCAGGAGTCAAGATATAATTTGAATATAATCCGCAACTAAGCAACCAACAGCAAAGTAGACAATCTGCTTCCTGTTTATACTGACACACGCATGCCCACTGTATATGAATGGTCATGTGATGTGCATTTTCAAGCGTTCCAGTATGAACGGAGATTATTTCTGATATGGAGTTAAAATGCTTGTCTGGTTGGAAATCATTTATATTTTATTTAAGACTGAAATGTATTAATATGGGCGTAGATTTAGGTTGCAGGCCGGCACTCAGTTTCATATAAAGTGCCTGAGCGGACAATCGTATGACGTGTGTTTTGGGTGTTAGCTTGGTGCAAAGAGTCCAACAAATAAAATGCATGATGAATGTTTTACCCAAAACACTTTAAAGTAGATCTCTATGTAATTCTCTAATCATTTATTTAGCACAGTACTCAAGGTGCCTGGGGTTTTTTTTGTTTGGTTGTTTGTTTGTTTTTTTGTCATTGTTGTTGTTGTTTTTGATGCATCCCTTAGCTATTGTTGCCATTGGTTCTTTGGTAATTATTTGCAGTCTGAAACCAGCTTAAGCCACAAAGCAAATGGACCAACGGTGTTAATTCATACTCTGGACTAATAGGTGTGAAATCAAAGTAAAAGCCACGTGGTGTTTTCTGCTCTGCCTGTTTGTGGTCAAAGAAGAATTAGTTATGCATGGCTATGCATGAAAATAAAGTGGCAATACAACACCTTTGCATAAACACAAATTATTTGTGCATTTTAATAGTCCCGCCCATAATTATGTATAACTTCACACCTGTGTAACTGGCAGAAAATATGAGACGAGGTCGAAAGTCACCTATTAGAATGACTTCTCATTTAATTTTTTGACAGGATTAATGTATAAGATTCAGGCAGGATATGTATGAAAGCGTTCAGGAGACGTGTGCAGTTTCCCCCCAGGGGCCGAAAGCACTTCTGGTCAAATTACACAGGGTTTCTGTTCACACTGTATCTGGGCAGCCGGATCAAGCTGACTGTCGTTATTCTTCTCCCAGAAAGAAAAAAAGAAAGAAAGAAAGAACGAAAGAAAGAAAGAAGTACATTACTAACAGGTTAAGATACCAATATTAAATAATACAATATGTTACAATTATAAAATAATACAATAATACAATAATAATACCAATAGAGCTATTGTAAATTAGAGTTATTGTTTTATTGTATTATTTTATAATTGTAATATATTATATTAGTATGTTGTAATATATTGTATTGCATGAATGTTATGTTTCCCACATTTGTCCTTGTCTAGTGAACTTGTTTTCTTTATTCTGATTTGCACATGATCATTTTTTAACATGCTATGATCATTATTCTCTTGCACGTGTTTTTTCTTGTCCTCGTATGTAATTTGGTTTTTTGCAATTGCAAAACTATTTATATTTATTTTTATTCATTCATTTATTTATTTATTTATTTGTATTTGTATTTTATTTTATTTTATTTTATTTTATTTTATTTGAATGAGTTTTACTCCCATGTTCAGCACTTTGGACGGTGGTTGCTGTACATGAAGTGCTTTATAAACAAAGCTGGCTTGGCAATTCCTTCATTTTCACATGCACATTTTTCATGTCTTTTTTTTTTTTCCTGGAATTTTTAGACACAAATTCTTTTCAAGTTCATTCTTTACTCTACGGTTCACACGGATTTTCTCACATTGCATACATTTCCTAAACAATATTTATTCCTTTTCATGGATATTTTTGTACGTACGTGGGTAATTTTTACTTTGTCATTCGTTCTTTTGCACATTTGATCACATATCACTCCCGCAGTGTCACTTTTCAGATGAATTCATGACACAATTTCAATGCGTTGTGAAACATGGTCAAATGCCCCTTCACACGTTTTCGACCGTGATCACAAATTATTCACACGTGAAACATTTTTCCGTAAGGGAAGTTTATTGTGTGCCAGTTTGTTTTCTTTATCTCTTTTTCTTTCCCACACACACACACACACACACACTAACCCAGCTAAAGTGTCTAAGCTTCAGCTCTGTGACTGTACGAGTGTACGCTGAGAACGGTTTGCCCTGTACCCAAGTTCACATGTAGGTCACCGAGCCCCGCCTCCACGTCCACATCTCCAGCCGCTAATCACGTGACCAGAGGTAGCTCCGAACAAGTGAACAATGCGCCACGTAGGAAGTGTAAGAATGCAGACACACCATTTCATCGGACAACCAGAAAACCGTCACACTGTCCTCGGGATGTAAATCAGCACCTCTGGATTGTCAAAATGCCACAAAGAGGGGTTTTAAGCGCCGTGTTTTAACATGCATCCCACTCACAATTAATCTCACAAGCGGCTCATTGTGCCGTCCACGCAGGACACAGTGTGCGCTTTGTGGGCCGAGGCGTCTGGAAAAAGAGAGAGAGGGGAAAGAATCTTCAGATGAGTCACCGTCACCACTCGTGTTGTTTGCTTCCTCGGTTCGGGGACAAAACTCAGTTATTTCAGAGTCACTGTCTTTTCTCTGAGAGAGTGAATGAGAGGACGGGTGGCAGAGGTGATGTGCTCCGCACACTTTCTCTGTCACTCTTTCGCTCGGTTGTGTACTTCAGATGTAGGGCGGGATTCGATGGAATGAAGTTTGAACCATGTTCGTTCCGACTGAATTTCAAATAAGGGTTTTATTAGAAAACACAAGAACTGAAAAATGTGAACAAGACCAAAATATAACTGAATAAATAATCACTAGGAAATATACTTGTGAGTTATGCAGTAAGAAGAGTAGAGGTCGTATTTCGAACCTTTTTTCTGGTCAGGGTGCTGGGGGATCCAGAGTATATCCCGGGAACTCTGAGTGCAGCGTGGGAATGGGACACACAGGATGATACCCTCATTCCCAGCTTGGGGCGATTTATTTAAAGGCTTTGCCTTTCCACCTACTGGCATGTTTCTTGGAAGTGGGAGGAAACCCAGAGGAGCCAGATGAATCCCACATGGACACAGAGAAAACGTGCTCAGGAACTCAAATCCGACAGCGACCCGAGGTCAGGACTGATCTACAGACCCTGAAGCTTGATTCCGTTTAATTGTAACATAGGGTGAAAGGCAGGACACGTGGGCATGGACTCGGTGTGACCTTTATTAAGAGTGATCCAGGAATATTGACCAGAATACAGCGCAGGGGTGAAGACAGAGGGAGACTGAATTATCACATCCATAATTTGTAAAAGTCACAGGTTATGGTTATAACAACAAGAAATGGGAATTACAAAACTAGGAAAATAAGGATTAGTAATGCATGTACAGTGAACCCCCGCAACATCGAGGTTCACCTATCGCGGGTTCAGTGCATCGTGGATTTTCAAATTTTGATTCGTGGAAGTTTTTGGCTTTCACGGGACTCTGGAATAGAAAATATAAAATATAATATTTTTTAAAAAATGTCAATTCAAACATTAAAAGTACATTTAAATCGAAATAAAACAGTATGCACAGTATTTCATCAGCGGACGAATACACAGTGGCGATGTACGCCACTTCTGCTTCAGCTAGTAAACCGGCTGTAAACAGGAAGTGACCTCACCGGCAGTAAGTACGCATGTAGGATTTTATATGTTGTTAAAATTATGTATGTTTAAGAGTGTAGAAAGTGTTGAAGAGCATAGGATGTGTTTATAAAAGTGTGGGAAAGGTTAATAAGAGAGTGGAAATGGTTTATAAAGCCTTAATATATATATAAATAATAAAATGAATGTGACGGCACTACTTCGGGGATTTCACCTGTCGCGGGGGGGTGTATTCAGTACACCTGAGGAGCCGTGATATAACATGGTATAAGTGGGAAAAGTAATCAGCACTACACATGGAACAGGTGAACACGGTGAGGCAACAAAACTGAAGACTTGGGTGGAAACAGAGCTCAAACAGAAAGCTAAACAAATATGAGCACATGATGGTCACAGGAATGGGAACCACACTGTGATGTGGGAGAGCGGGACATAAATTCCTGCCACATTTCTCACCACCGCATGAAATAAAAAATGAAATTTAGAAGAAAAAAAAAGAGAGAAAAAAAACCCAACAGAAAATCAGCTTGGGATCAGGGTCAAAATCAAAAATGGTTAATTTACTTCCCACTGAAAAAAATCGTTGTTGTTTTTTTTTTTTTTTTACTTTGGATGAAACAAAAAATTGCATCAAGTTGCTGCACATAGTATTCATTATTTTCCTCGAAAGAAAAAACCTAAACTTTTAAATATTCTAACATTTTTATTAAAAAAATAATAAAAAAATAAATAAATATACCTGCAAAAACTTGACACAATTTTTGGTTTAATTATATTTTCAGTGTATAAATTCACTCATTTCATAACACATTTCTCTTGGTAATATCAAATCATCAAAACAATCAAGAATGGTTGAGTTTTATGTCTACTATTTCCTTATATGACTTTAACAGGAACATACAGATACATTTCTTTAATTTCTTTAACCCTGCTCTGGTACCATGGGGTCTATGTGACCCCCAGCCCTCTTTGGACCATGTTTTTTTGGACACTATCACGATTAGCGACCTTGCCTGCCATGTATTTCCTCGTAAGGCCTTCCTAAGTATGTGACACATGTTCAATAGTTACAAAGTGTTTCCGCTTATTTTTTTATTTACTTTTATTTTCGCTTTGCCATAGTACCTTCAATGTGATGGGTACTATGGGGTCAATTTAACCCCAAGCGAAAATAAACCTAAGTAAAAAATACGCAGAAATACGGTTATGTGTGGTCACAGAAGCCAAAAACTGTCAGAAGAACCCCGATGCAAAATATTGTCAGACAGAAACCGGGTCGAAAGGGAATGGGGGTCGAGCAGACACACCCTTGAAAGCATTTGATTTTTTTTTGATGATGCCATGAGAACAGAGATTGTGACATGGACCAAAAAAAAATTGAAAATGTGAAAACCGGTTACACAAGCAATGCTGGATTTTTGTACCAAAAACCCACCACCAGAGGCATGCACAGCAGCCGCAAGCACCACACAGCGTCATCTAGGACAACGCAAGAGATGCTATATTTGTCTTAGATCAAGTGACAAGAAAACCAAATTAGTTGTGCCAACAGTAACATTTTTGCCTACAGTGGGGTGAAATAAGCAGAAACTCACACATGAAGCGTTGTGTAATATTATTTGGATTTTATAACACATTGTCATACCATATTACTTCAAGGAAAACAAAATATTGTAATAAAGTGGTGTTATTCTGGTCCTATAGCATGTTTTTCACCATGGAGTCAAACTGACCTCATGGTACCAAGAATGTGACTTTTTTCATGATACCAGAGCAGGAACAAATAATCACATGTACATAACCAATAATATTCTCATTTACATTAAAGCTTAAATAATCGGCCCTGCCTTAAAACTTTTCCCACTAAAGAAAAAAAAAAGCTTAACACTTAAAAAATGAAACTTTCTCTCATACAGCATGGGCCCGAATAATAAAGAGTTGGTAGTTAAATTATTTTTAGTTATTACAGAACACCATACACGTATTCTAGGGAGATTGGCCAAAATACTTGTTAAATTAAATGTAGTTCACCAGAAGCGCCTCGATTCTTCGCATTATTGTCCCCAATATTACTTAACCCTGGAAAACTCCCGAGTCACAGATAAAGAGCTTGAGGTTTCATTTTCCAACAATATAACGTTAATTCATATTTTCCAGGAGAGAACGAGGCTGAAAGAGAGAGGGAGAGGGAGTTTTGGTAAAAGGATATCATTAATCATAGCTCTAATCAGATGACATGAGGTCATGGCCCACTAAGTGTGTTTTCCTCATTATGGTAATATGCTGGAGAGGGGGAATGCTTCCCTTCTTTTCTTTACTTTGACACTTTCCCTCTCTGACAGGCTCCTGTCATTTCAACAAAAGAGTCAGAGCATCAAGCTCTTGTCTGCTGATAAGAGAGAGAGAGAGAGAGAGAGAGAGAGAGAGAGAGAGAGAGAGAGAGAGAGAGAGAGAGGGCAAAGAATGAAAGATCACTGTTACAGCTTTGGAGACAGGCGCTTATCAAAAGCGCACCAGTCTTACGTAACTATTGTTTTTGATAAGGTGTAAATTTCTTAAATAAGACCTATCACAAGCACTGTACTAGCTGTGTAGGTTATTAGGTAGGATTGATGCCTTATTTGATGCTCACTGTAATAACCCACTCTGGACTCTGGACCGAGAGCACTCGGACTGTGAAGGCTGCTTTTTAATTGATGCAAGAGGCTGAAATTATAAATAGGCCACGAGCCTTCCTGTGTCAGTGGAAAATAGAGCTCCGGGCTGTTTACTGTCGGTGTGATGTATGCAGTTTGTGCGTTTGATTGTGTGTGATTATGTTTTGAGAGGATGACCTTTAGTGGAAGCTATACTGTAGCATAATGAGGAGCTGGAGTAGCAATGCTACAGTGTGCAGAAAGAGAGAGCGAGAGAGAGAGAGGTATGAGCTGATCTACCTGCATTCGCACTCACTCCATCCTTCTGCTGTCTCACGTGCATGGATTTGGGAGAGCAGGAAAGGCCAAACCTCTCCCCGCAATTTCAGATTTATCACACCAGGCCTTTAGTGTATTCCTGACACTGGCGTCAAGAGCCAAAAGTAGAGCATACTTTGGGTTTATGGATTATCAGACGAACTCTAAGCTCATCAGAAATGCACTCCTTCAAACGAGCGGGGATGATGTTGTTGGATTTTATTCGATTTCAAATAAATGAAGGTGCAAGAAAAAGGGACGAAGAGTAACAGCATCCTGAAATACTACATGTGTTGTGGTTTATATGAAACCATACGGAAGGATTTCACGTCTAGGTTTGCCCTATATTTTTGCTCCATCCTTGCATCGTGCATTCAAGTCTGATCCGTTTTCCAGTGCCTGCTGATGAACAGCGTTCCCAAAACATGATGCTACCACAACCATGCTTTAATACACTTATGTTATTTCCAGGTTCATAAATGTAGTTTTCTTATTTTATTGTAATTTTTTAATTATGTACTTATTTGTTCGTTTGTTTGGTTGGTTGTTTGGTCCCTTTACACCAGCGAACCTTCTTCTTCTTCTTCTTTTTTTTTTTTTGTCTTTTTTTCCAGACTTGTTTTGATAGCTCACAGCACCAGAAATGAATATTCATACAATGGGAACGTTCATAATTCATACTTGTAAATAATTTCACAATGCATGTACATTTTCCCCAGGTTTTATTCTTATGTGGAAAAATACAGTGTACACTATATTATAGTAAAAATATCTAGTGATAAGTATGGGTTTATTTTTTTTTATTTTGTTTTATTTTTTTTTTACTGTTAACAAATGCACAGTTAGCTATTAGTCACTGTACAGTAACACAAAACAGTAACACAAATACAAATTAAATTATACTATAAATATTATGCAAATAACATTGTGAACTGGACATGAAGCACACACGAACAAACCAGTACATTAAAATCACTCAGTGTTTATTAATTAACTTGCTAACATGTCATAAAGTTAGTTAAGAACACACAAACTCTCTCTCTCTGTCTCTCTCTCTGTCTACATATATATGTGTGTGTGTGTGTGTGTGTGTGTGTGTGTGTATATATATATATATATATACAGTATATATATATAGACTTAAGTTATGCAATTTGAAGAACGTGTGACTTACAGAATATATATTTCTTGGTGGTGAACGTGTTCAGGTAACAGGATTACATGAATGTTATGGGAACTAAAATGTAAATTTTTTCATAATATATAACTGGTGACTTGTGGAAAAGGATGTTTCCAGAATGACATGTATTACCGAAATGGAAGTATTTTACTGATTATATTTCAAGGTAAAGTGTAGATCTGAAGGGCTGGGATGAACAACATGCTATTTTCCGTTAAGTGCTATAGAAGTGCTGGAGCGGTTATTAATCTGAACCATGCGCATAGGTTATCGTGAAGGACACTTTACTTGCTATCAAAGATTGCTATCAAACCTGGTCTTCTAAAGGCTGGAAATAGCTTGTAGTCTGTACACATATTACGCTGTATATTCATCAAATGCACTTTATGTGACTAGCATAGTTTACATCACAGCCAAATCCAACACCAATTCAGGAGCTACAATATATCCACAACCCAATCCAGTCGGGACTGGATTATCTCACGCTCACTCACGGGCCTGTTCAGCTCACCTAGTGGATTTTTTTTTTTTAATTAGAGGAAAGAAATGATGCACATTACACTTGTAATCACACTTAACAATACAGTATGTGATGAAGAGTGACTTACATGTAAAGGTGCATTTTAACGTGTTGTGCAACATGAAATTACACACATGAACACATGGACAATCTTTTGAAGAATATTTCATGAAAATAATATATTTATGTGAGGGACGTTTGAAAAATCAAAGCACATGGCCTACATTATAATGGAAATGCATTATATACAGTGGACCCTTGGCACGCGAACACACTGTATGGCGAACAAACCGACGTACGATCTAAATTCCCCGCAGATTTTGTACCGACCGATGAACACAGCCTTGACTGACGTACAGGCAGCCAACCCATGCTTCACAGCACAAACATTCAGTTCCGGTCAAGCACTCGTGGTGTGAACGTGTTCAGGGCATTTTTTCGTTGTGTTTCTCTGCATTTTTGTCCTATAAGCTTCATTATGGATCCCAAGAAAGTGAAAAGTGGAAATGGTAGTGGGAGTAAGAAGCCTAAGCGTATAACTGTTGAAATAAAGTAAGAAATAATCACAAAACATGAGAAGCGCCACCATATCCCTCCGCCACCGTCCACCTACACCAGCGACTACGTCTCCACCGCAAAGGGAACGTGCCTTAAAATCATCTGTTTATTTCATTTAGTTTTATTTTTCTATAATTAAGTTGATTTTCATTTTATTCTATGTTTTATTGCCACACGTAAACCCATAATACACTTTAAAAACATGTGTTGAGGGCTGACACACATTAATCATATTTACATTCATTTCAGTGGGAAACACTGATTCGGGTCGCAAACAAATCGGGTCACGAATCTTGGAACAGTCGAAGGTCCACCGTATAGGAAAATAACTGAATCGTATAAAAGCAGGGGTGAGGAAAGTACTGAGTAATTACACTTACTTGAAATTAAAGATGTGTCAAAAATGTATCCAGCAAAACATATCTTCTGTCGACTTTCTCCCATATAGCCCTGAAAGAGATAAATGCGTCTCTTTTTTTTTCGTCCTCGCTATCAAAAAAGACAAGCAGGATTAAAGCATACACAAAGGTGCGTGGGTGAGTCTTTCAACTGAGACAGAAAGGACAACATGTGGACAATCAGTGATGTGAAAATGAGTGAACATGATGAGATCAGTAGACGAGAAACAGAGTCTCACCTCGCCAGCTAAAGGATGTTTAGAGCTCCTCAACAAGACAATCATCACACGCGCACATCGCAGGTGTGTCGTTCGTCATAACTGTTGCTCTCGCTCTCTCTCGCTATCGCTCTCTCTCTCGGCATAATTAAGTACTCCAATCAGAACAGCATGGACTCACTTCTCCAGAGCCTTCGACTTGATAATTAACCAAAATATATCATTAGTCACAAGTGTGCTACATCGATTTATGTCAATCATAATGCTGAAAGAAAGGAAAAAAAGCACAACACGGACTCAGATTTATTATCGAAGGAAATATTAAAACACATAATGAGTCAAACATTGGGCATTTCTTTAGAAGTCGTATGCAATGGGAAAAAAGCAAAGCCGGTGTATTAGAACTCTGTGGTCATACAGCATAATGTAGGATTAGCATATATGCCGATGTGCACAACACGGACATTCATCATTAAAGGAGTACAAAAATGCTACCATTGCTAATAATGAATGACAGCTAGTGGGGGTCAGTAAGCATAATGCAAATGAGATCTCGCTCGCTTGCTTCACAAAATCCGTATTCATTCTTGGGTCTGTAAAAATAAAATGCTTGGGTTTTTTTTTTCCCCTTCGCCTAACAAACCATTAATCAACCTACCTAAAAAAATTCTTCTCCTCCACCTCAAATTTGTTATGCTTCCTTACTTTGGTTTACTTTCCTTTCTCCTCCATATATTACCAGATATTATCATAAAAACCTACAAACGCAGCCCATTTCTGCCGCTGTAACACATCTCCGCTCGCTCCTTTAAATGGCAAAGATCTTTGTCTCGTAAGATGGGTCATTTAAAAAAAAAAAAAAAAACCAAAGAGAAAAAAAACGGAGCGTCGGTGGACCTGAGTTCCCACCAAGAGTAAACTTTAGAATCCGTGCAAATAAATAACTCTTGCATTGTGAGTGGACTCGGGATGCCAGGCTGGATGGATGAAAGCATAGATGGATGCAGAGATGGACAGAATACCTGCGGCCTGAGATGAGGAAAGACGAGTCAGGAGAAAAAAACCACAGAGACAGTGAGAGAAAAGGGGAACGAAACACCAATTAGAGCACCTCGCCCACATGCTCCCTCACAAAGAGCCGTGCTCTGCTAAAGGTCATGCTGAAATTTGACTGACAGGACTAAAGTCTTTTACTCATAATTTTTGTGTTTGCAATAGAATTCGGAGCAATTCACAGCCTTAAAGGCCTTAACTGAGACCAGCAATTAATTGTAATGAATAATCTGACAAATCTGGCTGACATATGGCCACTAATTCCCCGCCTTTCTGCAGGGAGCAGGCAAGGGATTAGATTAGCTTAAATGAAATCTGGGAGCGGCATGCCATCTGCATGTTCCCCGGCCCCGGCTCTGACACGTTAACCACGGTGTGGGAGGCTTCCTGCCACCCGAGCCTCCATCTCGCCCTCCGTTTCCTTTCTCCGTTCTCTTTTCTCTTTTTTTCCTCACATCCATACCTCGAGTTAACTCTATCTCCTTCTTCTCCTTTCAGCCTCTCACACGATACAAAGCTTCACAGGCTACAAAGCTACACCTTGTTCATGTTTTTTTTTTTTTCTTCTCTTTTTTCTTAGTTACCCCACGTTCCCTCTCTCCTGCACCCAGACTGCTGCTACAGATTTGGGAATAGCGTAGTTTTTGCCTCTTAAATATTGAACCAGCTGCTCTTCGTGGTGGAAAAAGCAATATAGCTGAAGCCGAGCCAAAAAATCGAAGAGCATGAGGATGGGAGGGTGCGTGGGGTGGGACAACTAAACAAACACTCTGCAGAAGTAATGAGGGTTGTACAAACACCTAAACAAACAACACGTGCCTTACCACGAAAGCAGTGGGGATCCATGCTTAAGTCACTCTTATTAACACAGGACGTCCCTCCAGGAATCGAACGATATACAGCTCATTTGATTATTTCCGAAGCGGAACGCTAAAGAAAAGTTGGAATCAAGTTGCACTTGTAGTAGATTAGCTAGCCTTTCATTTCCTTTCATTTTCCTCGTTTTTGTTCGGCGTCTGATGGACAACGGTTGCCTTACGCGGACCATTTCTTTTACAGTCGTCTGAGGATTGATGATTAATGTGAGGAGGAGGAACTGCTGAGGAATATCAAAAGCCACAATCCAACAAATCAAGTGCGACAAAGTCTATTTTCCGTCTCGAGGAGCGGAGTAACTGCTGAATCAGGCCTTGTTAATTTAAGGCCTGTATCCGTGCATCTAGGCATTGTTTGGGGTTAGCGTGCATCCTGAGCACTGGTGTGATAGTTCAGGATAAAAGGTACTTGAGTTGGTTACTCATTTTATCCTTGAACAAATTGTGCCGACTAATGTGTGTTTTTCGAATGTGTTTAGAAAGAAAAATAGTTTCAAAATGTGGTACAAATTTCAGAACCTAATTAGTCTAGAACTAGGTGCAAATAATTGCAAAGTCTTTAAATTCAAGGTTAAAAAACACTCTAATGCCTTTATTATTATTATTATTATTATTATTATTATTATTATTATTATTATTATTATTATTATTATTATATTTATGGGACCAAGCACTTTAAACCCTGTTATCATTGTTGTTGTCTTTCTTCTTCTTCTTCTTTTATTATTAGATCCCTTTTATTTTGTTGTTGTTGTTGTTGTTGTCGTCATCTTTCTTCTTCTTCTTCTTCTTCTTCTTCTTCTTCTTCTTCTTCTTCTTCTTCTTCTTCTTCTTCTTTTATTATTAGAACCCTTTTGTTTTGTTGTTGTTGTTGTTGTCGTCGTCGTCAGCTTTCTTCTTCTTGTTCTTGTTGTTCTTCTTCTTCTTTTATTATTAAAACCCTTTTATTTTGTTGTTGTTGTCATCATCTTTCTTCTTCTTGTTCTTGTTGTTGTTCTTTTTCTTCTTTTATTATTAAAACCCTTTTATTTTGTTATTGTTGTCATCATCTTTCTTCTTCTTCTTCTTCTTCTTCTTCTTCTTCTTCTTCTTCTTCTTCTTCTTCTTCTTCTTCTTCTTTTTCTTATTCTTCTTGTTCTTCTTCTGGTGATTTTAGGGGACAAGCACTTTTTATCCTCTTTTTGCTGTTGTCGTTGTTGTCTTCCTTCTTCTTCTTTTTCTTCTTTGAGGGTGTACTACGAAGTGAGTTTAACTTACTGACGGTTAACTCCGGGTTAGTAAGTGCTGACATGGTTGATAAACCCTGACTGCCTCGATTGTTAAACAGTACTACACCTCTGATTAAGATGTTGGTTAGTCGATTCGGTGTTAATCTGAGTTGGTGCGCGTTCTCATAAAAGGGACGTGGTTGAAGGCAGGCACAGCTTTTTGAATCATGGCGTGAGCTCCATACTTATTTTAGGAGGAATGTGCAATAATAATTGAATAATAATTAAATGTACAAGAATAATTTAGGCCTTTAAGAGTACTCCAACACTGAAGGCCAGCAAAGTCAGGGAGACTTGTTGGCAGCACATCGCCGACAGAGTCGTTTCTTAAGAAAATTGTTTGTCTTGTATGTTTTTGTCCGAGCTGTCTTATTTTACATATGAGTGACTTACCTGTGAATGCACAAAATCCTCATTGAACTCTGGAATGCTTAAGCGGCCAGGGAAGACAACAAGTGCATCCCGCAGTTTAGTACCGCCAAGTACCACCTTGTGACCTGTACAGCATACTATACACGGGCTCTCATGCTCAGCATCACTGATGGAATACAAGAAGTGTCAACCGGAAAAATAGCACAATCCTAGACACATGAGTGAGGACATTACTCTGTCCTCCCAAAAAGCTGGCAAAGACCGAGAATTCCGTCAGATGATAATCTAGATCTTTCATAAAAAACATCATCG
>JAQMCW010000034.1:21251134-21253793 GCA_030068335.1 Chrysichthys cranchii
GTTCTGCTGCTTAATTGGAAAATTCTAATTAAATTCCAATTCCCGGATTTCCACGCCGACTGCCGAATGACCGGGATCGCTGCGTTTTAGGACAAATCTGACGCATTAATGTGATTCAATTTCAATTTCATTTCACATACTTTCCCTGAGGTGGCGAGTGACAAGCGCTGGTCTTTAGGGCCTGATCACTTTGGGATGGCGAATTACTGACGCGTCGGATTCCTCGTTCCCTCCAGCGGCTGTCAGAGCAAATTAGCGCTAATGAATCAGATTAGGAGCTGTTTAATGCGATCTTCTGTGTGCATTCTAGTAAAATGACAAAATTAAAAACACCGCTTTGATTTACAACGGGGGGGTGGGGGGGGGTGGGGGGGTAGTTCATGATGGAGTTGATTGATTTTGAGAGAATTCCTAGACATTTTCAACTGAGAATATGAACCAACAAAAATGTCAATCAAATGTTTAACAGCAACATCTATACGTTCTTCACTTAGAATCATTCACTCATTCGCTCATCTTCTACGACTTAACTCTGTTCAGGGTCACGGGGGGAAGCTGGAGCCAATCCCAGGTGACTCTGGGTGAGAGGCGGGGTTACACCCTGGGCAGGTCACTAATCCACCGTAGGGTGACACACAGAGACAGACAACTATTCACACGCACATTCACACCTACGGGCAAGTTAGAGTAACCAATTAGCCTAATCCCCTCTGTGTATGTCTTTGGACTGTGGGAGGAAACTGGAGTACCCGGAGGAAACCCACATGGACACGGGGAGAGCATGCAAACTCCACACAGAAAGGAGCCCGAGTCGAACCCAGGGCTCGAACCCTAGGGTTAAGGTTAGGGTTATGGTGCAGTGAGCTGTGAAGCGACAGTGCTAACCACCACACAACCCTACTCAGAATAAATAAAACAAATTTTAGAAAAGCAAAGGAAATCAAAGGGAAAAAATTCCAAAGATGAATTAGTTCAACGCAATTCTTAGAAACAAAAACAGAAACATACGTCAGTCAAATGATAACACACGCATTTACACCTTTATCACTCAGATCTATAAATCTGCAACTGAATGAATATCAAACTAATAAAACTAAATATTCTACCTACGCAATTTTGACAAAAGTCTTATCGCAAGAAAAAATCTCAAGCAAATGAGTTACATTTTCAATCAAAAGGAACGTGAGTCAAATGTTTAACACTACTGTTATAACTTCATCACTTAGATGTGAAAATCTGGAAAAAGCAAAGTACCAAAAGGAAAAATGTTGAATCTGAGTGATTTTTACAAAAAAAAAAAAACAACAGCACTTTTGGTATACATTTTCAGGCATCAAAAGTTTAACATCATTTAGATCCATGAAGCTGAATATTAATAAATATCAAGTCAGTGAAAAATAAACCCTACCAGAAGAAAAAGGAAAATAGGGGGAAATTTACAGGAAACAAATTTATGATGATTTTTTTACACAATTCTTAGAAATTTTCAACCAAAAAAAGATATCTATATCAAACCCACTAGCATTTACAGGTTCGGCATTCAGAGCCATACATCTGAAAAAAGGGGAAAATCAGCCTAGACGAAAAATGTCTCGATGAATTTCGAATGATTTTGATATAATCTTTAGAAATTCTCAACCAAAAACAAAAAAAAACGATGTCAGTATAATGTTTTAAACAGCATTTGTGCTTTTATCGGACAGAGTCAATAAAAAGAAACTACTGAAAGGAAAGAGGAAAAATGACAAGGATTGATTTTCTTTTCAGTGATTTTAACACAATTTTCAAACCCCAAAAACCAACATTTGTCAATGAATGAACACTGAGTCAATAAAAAAGCAAAGTATTAAATGAAAAGGGGTCAAAAAAATCCAAGCAAAGAAAAATGACGGCAGACTTGAATGATTTTGACCGAATTCTCAGAAATTGTCAACCATCAAATGTTTAACCACCATTTAGATTTTCATCACTCAGCTCTATGAAGCTGAAAATGAACGTATGTCAAGTCAATCAAAAAAAAAAAAAAAAACAGTAAAAGAACCAAAAGGACACCGTGCGTAATCCGGTACCTGTGATGAAAATATGGAAATGATAATGTAAGTGGGAACAATGCCCCTGGGCACCATGGCCTCCAGCCTCCCAACGCCTGACTTACAAGGCAATGTTGTCCGTTTTATTAGAAGCAAGCCTCTCCTTTAGTCAGGTCCTGAATAAATATTTAGGATAAATACACTGTATATCATTTTTCTTCACACTTGACTTGCATTATGAATTCCATGCGGGACCAGGTGAGCCTGGGTCAGGAGACTAAATTAAGTGGCGCTCGGCAGCAGCTGCCTGAGCCTCTCTCTTTAACCATGCTTGGCTGGTTTGGCTATCAAAAGCCACTTGTACTTGTGCCATAAAAAAACATTGGCTTGCGTGTTTAAAATGGTATTAAAATGCTGTTGACCCTTAAAATTAGAAAGGGAAACGTAAAAATCCTTGCATTGCAATTATTTCCTGTATAAAGTGCAAAGGGGGGGAAATAGAGAGAGAGAGACGTACGGCTGAGAGGCGGCTCAGATTTATTGATGGGCTACAGTAATGTGTGTGTGTGTGTGTGTGTGTGTGTGTGTGTGTGTGTGTGTGTGTGTGTGTGTGTGTGTGTGTGTGTGTG
>JAQMCW010000034.1:21295255-21307462 GCA_030068335.1 Chrysichthys cranchii
TAGTATAGCTTCACAACGACCACAGCTCAACCGACACTTGTAAGCAACTAGCAGCACGCACGCCACCGCCACCTAGCGGACAATTGCTGAACTACTGGACTCAGATCACAACACCCGGGATTTTTAAACTTTCGTACTGGACATTCTGGCTAATGGATTATATATTCAGACCAGCGGATTTTGTCCGTTGCATCTGATATCCGTTAATGCGGGGTCCGCAGATGAGAGGATCGACTGTATTAGCGTTGGCAACGATTCTAGGCTATATCATTTTAACTCATTTAACTCCTCACCAAGATCAGCATGGAAAAACATGGAGCATACATCCATGTCTGCATCTCTTCTCAAGTGATGTTCTCACGTGACATTTTTCCACCCAATCATCCTCGATGTGATGTTCTCCTGTCCACTTCTTGTTTGTTTGAAATGAGTTTCCATCAGAGCTAGAGCTCGAACTTTATCACTAAGGTAAAGCCCAGTTACTTATTTAATTAGCCTAACTGATATCCTACCCTGTTTTCATGCAGGTTCAGAACAGGCTTTCCGGTCATTTTGTCTTATAATATGTGATTATATTTTTTTGTTCTTATTGTTTTGTTTTTTTATGTGGCTAGGTCTGTAAGCGGTGTCAAAGAGCTGTCTCGATAAATACATGTTTTCTGAAGTGACTCATTTGTTTTCTTAGTTATAATTATCCTCAAAATATGAAAATGTAAAACTTATTTGTGCGATAGTTTAACATTTCCCATCTGGCGGTGATGACTGCAACACAAGGGTGCTTTGGCATGATCAAAGGTTCTGTACGTATCCTACAGGCATGAACATACTTCAGAGCGCCTTAAGATTGCTTAATGAATATACTGTACGAGTTAAAGTACTATTCTCATAACATTTATACACCCTGTTTTTTGTTGTTCCTCAGGGAACTCCCTTAAACGTTCCACCAAGCCTACCTCAGTCCTTAACTGCCCAAAGAACCGGTGGAGAACACTAAGTGTCCAGTTTTTATCATGAAATCTACACTCACTGAAACAAAAATAGCAAAGTATCACTTGTTATTGAATACTGCTGATGAACCTGAACTTCAACTTTATCTAAGAAAGAAGATACAAGAGTACAGGTTATTTTTGCGCATCATCTCTAGCAGCCCGCTTTCAATTCTTCATATAGTACTCATCACGTTCAACAGTATTTCCTTTAGCAAAGGCTTAATGTTGAATACGGTAAAGAAAAGCTGAATTCGGGGGTTTTTTCTTCGACAATGAATATTAACCAAATTAATATTTTCAACAATACACATTGTATTTACGCATATAAGAAGATACCCTGGATGTAAACATTGTAATTTTTAATTACATGAGGTGCGTTTTCTGTAACAGAAGATAGTAAGTGATTATTCTAGCCCTAGGAGTAAAGCTGTCTCCCCTTGCTCTGTCAAAAGGTCAATTATGGCCTGAGTGTGCCACACGGCTCACGGTGACCTGGAAGGACCAGGAAGGACCCCGCTACCATGGGCACCAACCACTGGATCATCTAACATGCACGCAGCCTCAAGCCATGGAAATCTGACATTTGCCCTTATTCAAATGAACAAAAACAATATGCAGCTCAAACCGGCACACACCCTGGGCCAACTCTAAACACACTGGGACATGAGGGAGGGGCAGACACTCGCTCATCCACTGCCTCTAGGATCATGGCTGCTCTACCTTGTGCAAAATCAAGCAGATTCCTATAGATAGGGGGATTGGTTTGTACTAGACAGAAAGGGTAATATGGCATAAAAGAAAAAAAAAAGAAAGTTTACCATGTTCCCTTTGGACTGTGTGTTTTCAATGGTATGTGCAATACGAGTATAATCAAAGATACTGGAGGAAAAATCCAAACACGAATGTCAACCTCTTCAGTCCACACACTTCTTTAAAAATGGGCTTACCATAAAAAAATAGACTTCTGGGTATACAGTGACCTTTACAAAATCTGTTCACAACAAGTCCACTGTAAGCACCCACTATAAGAAATATGGGGAAAGTGATCCTGCGCGTTATTTGAACAGCACGTACATAAACAGGCTTCCGAAACATCCAAAAATTAAGGGTTAACATTTAATGCCTGCATCATTCGTCTCATTATTTACCCGAAAAATACACGCCCTAATCCAAATATCAACCTCTATGAAATGCCAATCAAAATCCTCTGTCAGCAGATCACTTTCTTAGAGCTATTTCTGACATCTGTCTCAGCTATTGGTAATTAGGGGATGATTTAAATTCTTGAAAATGTAGTCCCCTCTGAAAGTATTGGAACAGCAGTGCCAGTTCTACTTATTTCGCTATACGCTGAAGACATTGGGGTTTGAAATTAAACTATGAATATGAGATAACAGATCAGAATTTAAGTTTTTCCTTATATTTAAATACAAGTCCGTGACCCACCGCATGACCAAACTGCTGCGTTCTTCTTTGGTGGTGTTTCTCCAGGCTTGTACAGCAGCTTCTTTCAGTTTGTTTTGCGGGGTTTCTGCCTTCGGTCTCCTTTTCCGGAGGTGAAATGCATGCTCAGTTGCGTTAAGGTTTGGTTAATGAATTGGCCAGTCTAAAACCGTCTACTTTTTTCCCCTGATAAAGTCCTTTGTTGTCTTGGCAGTGTATTTGGGTCATTGTCTGGCTGCATGATGAAGATCCTCCCAATTAGTCTGGATGCATTTCTCTGTAAATCGGCAGACAGAATGTTCTGCAGACTGAATTCCTTCTGGTGCTACCATCACGCCTCCACTGTGTTTGACCAATAACCTCGTATTGTTTTGCTTACAGAACTTTTGCGGCTCATCTTTGTATATATTTGTGAATTCCAATCTGGCCTTCTGATTATTACTGCTGATGAGTGGTTTGCATTTTGTGGTATGACCTCTATAAGTCTTCGTCCCTGCCCTGTGGAGGATCTTGGTGAGTCCCTGACTGTTGGTTTTGGGGTCTTTGCCACAGGTCAAACAATGTTTCTGTCACCTACCAATGCAGTTTTCATCACCTGACCTGTTTGTTGTCTGGCTGTAAATACACGAGTGGTTTCCTTCTTTTTCAGGTCATTCCAAACCGCAAATGGATCTGATGGGTTTCCCATCTTTTCTCAGCTACACCATGGCTTGTGTTTCTCCCACAGACAGCTCTCTGGTCTTTATGTAGGTTTATCCTTTTTAAACAACAAATGCAGTCTTCACAGTTGAAATCCAGGGCTCAGACCAACAGTAGACATTCAGCTATAAGTAATAAATTGACTTATAAGAGCTATAAATTGTTTCAACAATCAATCTAACACGACAAACCATGGCAACAAGAAGCACCTGTTTCGGTCTGTTAATTTGACCAGTTGCATGGCATTCCAAGTGTGCTTATATTCAGTATAACCGCACAGGAACTTCGGCATGAATACCCCATGATTAACATGTGATTGTAACTGATTTTTCAAATATAAAAAGGGGGTTAAGACACAGGACTACTTATCCGATGGTCGGGAGTTCAAATCCAAGCACCATGAAGCTACCACTGTTGGGACCTTCAGCAAGGCCCTTAACCGCAACTTCTCAGTTGTATAAATGATATTTTAAAAAAAAGTAAGTCGCTCTGGATAAGGGCGTCTGCCAAATGACGGTAATGTAATATAATATAACCAACCAAATGGCCCATGTCTTACACAAACATGTTGGTGAACATGTAAAATTCAGAACTGCGGCTGAAAAGTAAGTTCCACTGTTCACACCATCACACTGATGAGCTGTCATCATATAGAATCGCGCTGTAATTTCATTTCATTTCATTTGTGCTCTTATTTTTAGTTATTCATTGAATAATCCTTATCAACAGCATTACTGATCATTCCTGACGTCAAAATATTTATGCCAAAAATATTTCCAAAAAATGCTAATGTAACACACAACCAAAAGGGTTTTCAAAATTTCCTGCAATGGCATACATATTTCACACATGAATATCAGTGTACAAAAATCTATTCCATCACTTTAAGACTTAAAAGAGTTTAAGAGTCACTGATAATAGTTTGTACATGTAATGTCTAATTTGTACATAAAAGGTCAATAAAAGAATCATTGTAAGGGTTGCTGTGTCTTGTAACAAAATCACGGCCTTTAGGTAAATTACCAATCAAACCAGGCCAATAAAAAAAAAAAACTAAACAAAATGAATAAAATCTAGAATAAATAGACTTGATTTATTATTAGAATAGAAGAAATAAAATCTATTAAACTTGAGAATCATGTCTAACAATGCCGTATGTAATATAATAACTGAAGCAGCATTAAAAGCATTTCCTAAACACCTTCCTTTATCCTAAAGTTTTCTCATGTTGCTACAAATATGATCATAAATAAAGCACACCTTTTCTATTCTTTTCTATTCTTTTTTTTCTTGTTTTTAGGGGTTTTGTTTCCGTTTTGTTTTTTGGTTTGGTTTTAACTACACCTAGTCTATTTTTTTTATGGATTCACAATGGTCGCAATACGTCCTGGTATCGGTACCTAATTTGCACTGCTACATCATTTCACTTTTTAATTCACTAGAGTTAATCCATACGCACTCGTAAAATGCAATGCATTTACAACGAATAAAGAAAAAAATCTCTTGCAATACTTTAACATAATTCATATAATTAAGAGCCATCTCCGATCTTTAGGCAAATCATCTAGCTAATTCCCACTGAAACCACAGCCACTGACTAATCCAGTTTACTAAATTAGACTACCAAAGACGTGAGTTAAGTCAGTTATTTAAAGAAATTACAGATCACATAACCACCACTGAGCCTAATAGGCTCATAATGGTTTCATCAATACTAAACATCAATTCTAGAATGAGAGAAAGGTTCAGAGCCTGTGCGCTCTTCTCCTCGTGGAGGTCGCACGGCGTTTCCATGCGGTTCTCGTCTGGAGAAAGGAGCTTGCCCGAGGCTTTGCCTCTCTCCTTAAATGTTTATCTGTGTGGACGAGCTTCCTTTCTCTGTCTGTGGAGGTACACAGGTCTCCGATCAGCACACATCAGGACATAAGGGCTCTTATGACTGCAGGGCGATCTGCGCAAACACATGAACGCAAGCTACCACAGCACAAAGGTTGGGTATATACTGTAACCCCACGCGCGCACACACACACACACAAGTCCATTTCCCATCTTTTCAACATTCCGCCTCAGACTTTTGTAATATTCCGCTGCTACATCATACACAGAGGTATATTACAAATCTTTCCCCTGCACAAACACAATCCAATCATTCTCGCCATAAACACAGAAAACTGAGCGATGGATACCGCGTGAGCAATGTGCTCGAATTGTTATTTTTCACGTTCTAATTCAGCAGGAACACAAACCGGCACCTATATCAGATTGGTTTTCTGCATGCATAGCCTACAGCCATTCTCTACATGCTGATATTAGTTTTATATAAAGATTGCCGGCAATAACCAACCAGAAGGGTCTCAGTGCATTCTGCTGCATCTCTCTCTCTCTCTCTCTCTCTCGCTCTCTCTCTCTCTCTCTCCAGAAAGCTTCAATCAGAGGGAAGAAATAAATGTAGTTATCTAGCTCTGTCAACTGTAAACTCTTATTGATTTAACAAATGAAATTTGTTCAAGCTGATCGATCAAACACATTATCTTTTCTTCTCCCCTCTCAGTCTCTCTCCTTCACTCCATTAACGGCTACAGAAGTGACTCCAGCGGCGATATCGATAACCGCAGCCTTGACAGTGAGCTCCCTGTCTGTAAAAGGCCGCAGGGCGATTAAAAACACAAGCACTCGCACTTAAAGGTAATGGAGCAGAGTCCCGACTAACAGCGCAGAGCCCGCAGTGCCAAAAACAATTCCCTCCCTCCTTGCCTTCCGTCATATCCCTACGCCTTCTCCCTATCCTCTTCATGCGGAATAAAGCCTTCCAGCTGGCACAAACCGAACGCTTGGCAGGTCACAGGAACATGAGATTTAAACCTATATTGGCCTTGTTACTCCTTCTTAAGTATCAGACAACTCCAGCCATGCACATGGGACATGTGAGAGGAGAACGGGGAGGGATTCAGTAGTGTTCTCGAGCTTATGCTGGCTACAGGCCCAAGGACTTGGTCAATTTGAAGCCAGGAAGAAAACAGTGTTCAAGAAATACGTGTGTTGTACAAAAGGTTAAGAGGAACATTAAGTCATAGATTACTTCAAATGAATGTTCGTGATGTACTCTTAATTAGTGCTTAATAAGACTACATTTTAGTCTCTGTGATTCCAGTAGGCTGTTTTATTAGTTTATTATTACTATGAAACACTGCATAAGACTGACGGGATTCTGTAACAGACTGAGCAAATAACTGTGCGTTCTACATTTGATAGAATTACCACATTCCTCTTCAATCATTCATCTCGGGGATTCAGGCTCAGACTGAGAAATGAAATAGCCTTTAATGAAAGCTTGAGATAATGAGGATATTGTTGTTGTTTATTGCTACTATTGTATTTGTAGCTGTCCTGATTATGAGTTTCGCATGATCATCTGCCATCTATTGGTGCTATCGGTTGCTTGTAGAAAAACATCGGAGCAACGGTCAGAGTGAGATGTTAGCAAAAGTATTTGTGACACCTCCAGAACTTCTTGGATATCTTTGGTTACTGGGGCAAAAAAAAAGAAAGAAAAAGAAAAGGTTGTTGAGAATACTCTAAAATCACTGATCTTAACCTCTAACCAAAGAATTATTTTATAATGTGTGATTTTTGTCTCATACAGGGTAAAGCTGGCTTAAGCAGCCTTGAAGGATTTTGAGAAAAAGGAAAGGGATCTCAGCTAGAATAATCCACTAGGCAATAACAAGACAGCTACAGCCCTGGGTGGTGTGCATGTGAAAGCATATATAGTGTTGGGATTTATCAAAAGGTACAGATATGCATGTGAACTGAAGAGCATGACTAAGTGGTTGACTTTGAGTTTTAACCGGACCAGAGTATTATTTCGGAGTTGTGCTCGCTCTGTACATAATTTAACCTTGATGAGGCTGCCAAAAAACAGACTTGAGTGTTTGTGCTAATGGCATTTCATCTCTGTGTCTTGTATTGGCTTGCACATCAAAGGATTTTTTTTTTTATCTTAATATTTTTTTTTTTTACGACATCTGTTGAATATGGGAGAACAGCTCAATATGTGAGCTCAAACTCACTTATTGCATAATGACAAATCTCAACCGTCTCAATTTTTGTAAAACATTTTAACAAATTCTTCTGTCAGATATACGTGTACGTTAAGCTTAAATCTGTAGAATTTTTTTTTCCTTTCAAAGATGGGACTAATTTCTTTATTAAGTGCCTGAAGTTTTGTGCCTGTTTGGAATAACCAGATGTAAATTACCTGAATAATGTTTTTTATATTAAATTGTTCCAGTGTAGGAAATTTTGACAAAAATGCACAAAGAATCTGAACGCTTTTCTGACGTGTATCCCGGACAAAGACCGTTAATGTAAGTATAACACTTCAAATTTGTTTGAAGTCATGATATATAGTCATGCACTGCGAATATTTATTGATGAAATTCACCAATAGCCCTTAGTTTTCCATAATCAAGGGATCCAGTAACAGATTTTTGGCTCTTTTCGCAGCACAAGAAGTTTTTGGTCAGTAGTAATCCTATAAACTGTACACATGTGGGATATGAATTTAAATTAAGTGGAAGAATCTTTAATGCTCGGAGTTTTCAGGTCCACAGTGTGCTAAATAACACAAACCAATAATCATGGACCTGTCTTAACTTTTACCTTATCTCAAACTGGTGGCTAATGGCTTTATTCCACTTTTGCACTGACGTTCACTTGCTCACATGGTCTCATATCTCAGTCTGTCTTAGCCTCCTGTTGCAGCACTGCCAACCTTTAAACAGGTCAGTGTCCAGGTGATTATAAAACCTCAAAGTACCTCATTCATGCAACAACCTTTTTATTCTTATTTACCAATTTTCCCAACCGTCCGACCGATATTTCATGATCACTAATAATGTTTAACGGTCTTTGGACCTATTGAAGAAGCTTCCATATTGTATTTTGGATCAACAAAAAGTTAATAAATGAATAATTATGAACAATATCATATGCAATTTTAAAACTAGAAAATGTTCTGAGAAGCTTAAACCAATACACTACATTTATGGACGTGCTGGTTGTAGCTGGATTGTGTTGCATCGACTTGTCGTTGTGTCCAGGAGAGACATTTTGTCCTGTAGAAATATGATCAAGAATATACAGAGAGAGAAAAAAAACTTATTACAAAAAAAACGTATTACAAAGGTGATGATGTAGAAGCCTTTTTGACATCCAACCATTCCAAACATAATGGTGTTTTGAAATAACTGGCGTTCGGTAGAAAAAAAAAAAAACATGCCTTGATCGCTTCCTCGTCCTTTTTCTTCTTTTAAATTCCCATCTGTGTCTTTCTCCATTCGTGACAACACTCCCTCCACTTCCCCATATCCTTAACATCTACTATTCAAGACTCTTTAGTGGAGGGAGGGGTTAAGCAGAAGCTGCCAAGAAGCTCTAGCTCATGTTCTCAGAGTCTCATTACAGTTCCACAATCACTCACACACACGCCTTTTAATTGGGGGACGTGGCCTGCACGCACAAGTGGCACATTGGTGGAATTTGTTGGAGCTTGATGGTGAATATTGGTGCAGCAGAGCAGAAAAGGCTTAGCTTGGGGCAATAGGAAGCAGTTTGGTTGAGCAAATGGATGAACCTCCAAAAAAAACCTGGTTATATTTGATCCTGCATGGAAAATGCATCAAACTTATATGCGGGAATTCCTGGAAAATAGCTAAACTCTTCTGACTTAATTCTGAAGAGCACAACTCATTATTTCCTAATATCATAAAAATGCACATCTCTATCTGACCACCTGGCCAAGAAGCTCTACCCATATTCTGTTTGCACTGGAATTCAACACCATGTTCTCATGACAAAATAATTATTTGGTTTATTAAGAACTCCCCCCATGTTTTGCCACCTGGAGTGCCGAGTTGTCACCAAAGCAAATAACCCTCAGATCTGTCCACCTTTACCACTGTACTCCCACCCTGATAAAGTCTTTTATTATGGAAAATTATTTGAAACCACACAGCCAGCTACATACTCAGGTTTTCCTTTCTTCCTTTCTTTTTTTTTTTTAAAACCCCTCTCTTTTCTTTTTTCCTCTCGCTGACTCTCTCTCTCACCCTCCCTTTACCAGGTTCCTGCCACTATCACTCCTGCTATTGATAAGATGTCTAAATTTATTGCAGAATAATTTGGAGGGAAGAGAGATAAAAGGTTGCTGAATAAAATATGAGCAGCAGGCTGTAAATTGTGGCAATGCATATCATTTCATTCAAATGTAGGACGCAATTACCATCTGCGACGCTCATCAGCACCTTCCTTTATGACTTAATTATATGTTTAATGCTATCAGATCAAGGAAAGGGCAAAACAGATGAATGAGGGAGAGAGGGAGAAAAGATTCTGCAACAAGACAAAAGGCATATGAAAAAGTAGCATAAAGGATGGAATTGATTTCATTTACTGGCAAATAGAGAAAGTTAATTTAGACACAATGTGGGCTCAAATCCTCTGCTGGTGTATGATAATAAAAGGCATGTTTGCCAATAGGTCTCATAGAAATTTAACAAAGGAAGTCAAGTTCTTCAAAACTGACATGTCTTCCTGCACTGATGTGGAAAAAGATGGCAGATGTCTTCCCCCCCCAAGATCAATTGCAATAGTAATAAGAATAAAACATGTATATTCTGAAGCTAACATGAGTTGGGCTCAGGGTGAGAAATAATAATAATCAAGGCTTTATGCATGGTCATCAAGCTGTTTGGGGTTAGATTGGACATGAGAAGGGAGGTGAAATTTGGACAGCTAATTATTAGCTTGGACTTGAAGCATTGCATTGGCTTGCACATTAGTTTGGCGTGAGATTGGATTCAGATTTAGTTAGCATGCTAGTTTGGACATAAGATAAGTTAGCTTCACCCGGAGTCAGGTTCATTTGGGCATTACGGGTCAGGTGGCTTGGACATTCTTAGTCAGGTTAACCTGGGCGTTAGCAGTCAGGTTAGTCTGGACATTGGGAATTTGGTCTGGGTTGACCGTTATAAAATAAGTTGACTTGGGTGTTAGGATTATGGTTTCCCCTGGCAATGCTAGCCAGTTTAGCTTTGTCTTAGGATACATGTTGATTTGGACACTAGTTTGAACATTACACAAAAGATGAGAGATTAGAAATAAGCTTGGAATTTGCATTTGTATTCAGGTTCACTTAGACAGAAGGTGCTTGGATGACTTGGTCATATAGCAGCCAGATTAGTTTGGCCCCGGACTCAGGTTGACTATTATTAGGAACAAGACTGACGAGTGTTTTGAGTCCTGCTGGCCCCCCAGCAGTGGGAGCCTGGTTATCTTGGACATTAGGATCCATGTTGAACATAGGGAATAAGGCATTCATTAGGAATCAGGCGGCTTGGATATTTATGGTTGTGTTATATTGGACATATAGCAGCCATGTTGGTTTCGTCAGCGTTAGTCACATTGACTTGGGCATTAGGGGTTCTGAGGAAACAAGTTGACTTGGACATTAGCTGGTTTGATCATTTAGAACTAGGTTGCCTAATAGGAGTAATAGGAGTTTGGTTGAGCTAGGAAATGGGCACCAGGTTAGTCAGGACCATAGAATCCATCTAGACTTGGGCAATAGTAGCCAACTTAGTTGGACATTAGGAATAAAATGAGGGATTTGGATTCAGGTTAGGTCGAGCATTACAAGTTGGTTTATCTCAGCCATTAGTAGTCAGGTTGACTTGGACATTAGGAACCAGAGTGTCAGGATGAGTTAGGCATCTAAAGCCAATTTGGCGGGTTATTAATAGATAACTAGGCTTAAGCAGTAGGAATCAGGTTAGCATTAAGATTTATGTTGACCACCATCACAAGTCATGGACGATTATATATTAGGATGCGGTTTGACTTGGACATTAGGAACCAGGTTTAGGCATTGGGAGCCAGAATGAATTAGGCATTAGGAGTTGGGACTTGGACATTTGGAGTCAGGGTGGCTATGGGGCTCCAGGCAGGCTAGAGGGCATGAGAGGAACCATTGTCAGAGCTGTCCAAACTCTGAGACCTCAGCCAGCTTTCATTAATGACTGACATTTAAGATAGCTGCCATGCCAACCTCTGCCATGGCCATCAGACACACAACCCACTTCAATTTACAGGGTTCCCACAAGGGCCAGTGTGTTTGTTTAACCCCATGCTTGATGCACACTGGGAGCTTCTAAGTCATTTGAAGTCTGAATTTAGAAAAGTGGAAAAATGCAATATTTTTTATGAGTGTCAAATGTCCCTGTAATAAACAGACAACTAGAACGTTATAGCGGAATAAGAAACCATATCTCATCAAAATCGACTGATTCGATTTCATCTGATTTTATACAAATTAAGTCATAAAATAAGACGTGAATATAGATTTCCGAGTCGGAGACTATGTTAGTAGAAGAGATAAGATAATGTTTCACTGCATTTAAGATTTGTAGATAATGCTGTTTCAACATGGAATTAAATGCAAGAATAAACAACACTTTTGATACATGTCAATTTGCAAGTCATTAGCGGCCAAACTCTGGGAAAACCGTGAGCACCAAGACATATTTATATGTGCATTATGCATTTATGTATTTACGTACAGTTATAGTTGTGTGGCTTGTTGACTGCAGTAACAATGTGGAGTCAAAAGTATCCAATAGGCTAAAACAATACTGCAGATATTACGCTATAATTACTAAACATTACACTTAGGAAAATTACAGCATAAAGTCCTTGTGCATAGTATGTATGGTATTTGTTCATCATGGATAGAGGTGCATTTAATATACAGTCGACTCTCGCCGTATCGCGGTTCACCTATCGCGGCTTCACTGTATCGCAGTTTTTATATGCAATATAAAAAATATAAAAATGTTACTTCAAGCATATTAAATCGAAATAAAATACAGTATCTATTTCATCAGCGGATGAATACACAATGAAAACGAAGTGTACGCCACTACCGCTTGAGCTAGTTTGCCCACGGCACGCTATTGGCTGATGGATGGGAGGCGACCAACCAGAGCGCTGTGTTCTGTATCCTGGGCGCTGATTGGCT
>JAQMCW010000034.1:21328017-21341879 GCA_030068335.1 Chrysichthys cranchii
TATACATAAATAAAAAGTGGCCCTTTGTGAAAAATGACCTGCCCCTTAGATACATGATTAAACCAATCTTCTTCCTAGCGTTAGTCTCGCGCCGTGCAGGGTCATCACGAGCCATCTCGGCATTGTGACATCTGAGGCGACCATGGAAACACCCCAACCGATGTGTCGCTCCGTCTGAAGTTGGCACACTCACACCAATGGGCAATTTAGGGTAGCCAATCCGTCTAATGAGCATGTCTTTGGACTGTGGGAGGAAACCGGAGTACCCGAAGGAAACCCACGCAGACACGAGGAGAACATGCAAGCTCCACACAGAAAGGCGCCCGTGCCTTTGTCGCCAGAAAGGCGACAGTGTTAACCACTTAGCCACCGTGCCGCCCCACGTGATTAAACTAATACGTGTATAAATTAAAAACAAATGACCAGACATGCCTACTGCTCTCCTAATGGCATGCCAGGGAGGTGAGGGATGACACACTTGGAAGAGAGCACCTGATTGATAAAGGCCACCCACCTCCACCCACAAAACAGGACATTTATGCTCCTTTTGGCATATTAAGAATTCTAACTATAATTCTGAGACAAGGTGTGTATGCGTTTTAGGTTAATGTGTCCAAGCTATACAATAACAATGTATTAATGCTGTAGTGCGTGTTGTTTATACATACCTGATGGTCTTGCCCTGCTCAGTCAGACACTTGACAAGGTCAGCAATAGGATACTGAGCTTTAGCCGCACACAGACCATAACCTGTAAAAGAGCAGACAATTCCTCATGAGGTCTGTGCGTGCGTGCGTGTGTGTGTGTGTCTTTGTTGGGCTCTCTAAATGTTCTGAGAAATATTTTTTTCAAAATAACAAGCAACAAATTGTGCAACGGATACTTAAGCATGCAGTGCGGCTATAAAGTCCACACTGATCGTTATTGCTGCGGCCATTTCGTTGAATCCATATGTTCCCCAAGTCCTAAAGACTATTATTTATTCTTTTAAATATGTACACAATTCATTGAATTAATGTAGAATTTACGCCTATTATTTATTTCTCTGTCCATTTGGAAATTTAGTAATTAATTTAGAAATGTTTACTTACAGCTACTTTTATGTACATCTGTATTTCCAAAAGTCACACTCGGTCGACTTTTGTACTAGAATTTGCTCGGTAGCCGAATGTCGGGTGGCGTGAATACGACTTGTTGACCACTTTTCAGCACGTAGAATTGATCCAAGTTAAAGTCCGTTTACCGTCAAGTTTATCTTGAATCGTCAAATCATTTTGGTTCACATTTTTCGTGCAAGTTATTGGATTACCTTCTTGAAACAAAGCTTTGGAAGTTTGTGTGAAAACTACCACCTGTTCATTCTACCCACAGTCTTAATGTGAAATTAATTATGGCCGATACAGTTATTGTTTGTTAATGTTGCACTAGCAGCATGTACAAAATACAGCGATGTGATGTCCCACAAAATATGGAATGGTAAACAGTAGTATGACTATGAGAATTCATAGTACTATGAGGAGTAGTAATGTAATTCAACTATAAGTATGATGAGTAGTAAAAGTAGTATGACGAATTCATTAATAATAAAAAACATTTCGAGACATGCAGATCCTGGACATTAAACCAACTTCAGGGATGGAGAGAGTAGCTCATCACACCACCCAATAATTGATTACAACACTGAGTTTTGTTTTTCCCCTTACTTGCAACAAGGCAATTGTACAACCCCTAAATAAACTTCCAGGCTTGGTGGCTTGTCTGGTTTTTGCAAAATGTTAAATTTTAGTCCTTTAAAATTAATTTTAAGCACAATGCAACAACTTTTCTAACACATGGTTGCTTGGTAGCTCCTGGTTAAACCACCTATGGGATAGGCGATTAGATGATATCACAAAAAATACAATTCTGTGAGGAAATGAAATGACACTGAAAATCAGAGCCACTTTGTTGCGTCAGGTCACTGCTGGTGTGTGACTGCTGGGTAAGAGAGGGTGATCATTCTGTGACGCTTGCTGGTGGAGAAGTAAGGACTACGGTGCAGGGAAGGGCTGACACCTAATGTTTCCAAAGGTTTTTTTGCTTTGTTTTTTTTAAAGTTCCAGTGCTTGAAACTCATTTTAACAAAAAGTTTATTAAAAAATAAACAAACAAACAAACAAACAAACAAGTAAGTAAGTAAGTAAGTAAATGACCCACAAGGACGACAGACAGCTGAAATATCTAAAAAATAAAAATAAATAAATAAATAAAATTTGACAAATCAAAAAAGAAAGATAAAATAATGGAAGCCCCAGACATTTCCAGGCCTGACAGTGACCAGGTCGGGCATTGATGGTTTTAAAGCCTTACATTAAATGTGCCAGGACTTTAAGCTCACCTCAAAATGTTCCGTACATTCAGAACCTTGCTTATAAAGTCTGTTCCCATCCTGCAACTTTTACAACTCCAAGTAATCATACTTTCCCTTTCTCACAGCGGGGATCCGTACGGCACCAAAACGTACTTCGCTCCAATAGGAAATTTTTTCTTAATAGTACTAAAACCAACATGGCTGACGCTCCCATCCATATTTAGACCAGACGTAACCGCCAAAGACATTTAAGCACACATCAAAAGGGAAACGGATATGTTGTGAATTTGTTTTAGTCTCTGTTGACGTTGTCTACATTCATCCACAAGAGCACCTGAGGGCCGTTATTTTAAACCCAGTGTTTATTTGTGCTGGTGAGATGTAGCACAGCGAAGCACAGAAAGCCCAAAAGGTTAAAAAGTTGCTGGTTCAAAGAAATAACATGGAAATAATTAACACTTTGACAAAACACACTACAACCTGCTGTCCACGAAAAGAAAAGGGAGTGAATAATTTAGAGCTTCAGTGATGTGGGATAGGATTTGACGGAGCAGTCACAACCGCGGCCAAACCCTCGGCTTTAAAACAGCGTGTTGCATGTCGACAATCCCCCTGTGATCCTAATGATTTTCTAACTTTTTCATAACTTTCCTTTTTTTTTTTTTTTTTTTTAAAAAAAAAGGTGCTTTTCCTTCATGGAAAACTTACTGACTGACACTATTTAAGAATAAATGTCTTATTTAACAATCTATGTATCAGTTCTACTTGATATATTTTTTTTGCTTGATTTTAGTCTTAGATTATGATATTTATTTATTTTTTTGGTCCTGTAGCTGACTTACTGTTAGGAAGAATTGAAAGTCATTCACTTTGAAGTAAATGAAGTAAAATCAGTCACATTTAATCGAGGTGTAAACACAGCATTACTGTGGGACGGACGGATTGCTTTGTATTCATTGCTGTGCACCTCAGTGCCATCTTTTTTGTTTGTTTGTTTGGTTTTTTTTGCTTAGCCTTCTTTTCTGGCACAGACCACATCAAACTGTTTAGCTTCAGCATGAAATGCATAACTCTCCTGGCTCAGGTAGTGTTTGCAAACATGCACATGCTCACTGTACAGGTGGCTTCCTGTCGTGTTTGCATTTCGACGTGTTTGGATGTGAAAATGATGTTTTCGAACGTATCGGTACTAGCCCGGACGTTTCCCTGGACAAAGCATCAGAAGTCCACTTTTTTTCACATGTTTACACCTTAGAGGTCTACAGTACATTCATCAGAAAGAGTTTCACTCCTCTCCCAGGCTGTCTCAGGTGTTCTCCTCCTCTTCGAGAGAATAGTTCAGTCCGGGTAACATCTTCAGCAGGTTTTTTCTCATGCTCGCCTTCCTCCCTCGGCGAGGCAGCGTGGCGAACACGGAGCTGGCGGAGGAGGACGAGGATACCCGGCTGTTGTCATACGTGGGCGACTGGCAGCTGTTGCTGCTGCTGCCGCTGCTGATGCTTCGGGTTCGCGCCAGACCCGGCCTAGGTGGCGCCCCCTCTGGCTGAAACATGGAGCCGAACAAGTCGCCGTTGGGTTTGTGAGGGCTGCACGGACTGAGGTCGTCGAACACGTCCTCCCCGACCTCATCCGTCAACACGCTCGGCCAGCTGCTGTCACTGGAGAAACGACGTCCAGACCGACTAGTAGGAGACGACAGAGACATGAGAGAGTCCATGGATGGATGCTCAGAGCTGATGTTCAGATTCTCTGCAGAGAGAAGGAATCATTAACCAAACGCGAATTGTTTCAAAGAATATCAGAAAGACAGGGTTTCATTCTATATCATTTCAGGTCTTATTGATTCTATATAATCTGCATTTCCACACATTTGTAGATTTATTTAATAACAGGCTTTTAACGTTCTTTATCCTTGAGACCCAAAATGAAAAATAGTACTTTGTGTAAATGCATATTATTTGGCATATGATGACATCACGTTAGATTTTTTTTTTTAAATAAATGAGACAGTGTCACAGTTTCAGAAATCTAATGTATTGCTTTTGCATCTTGTGAATTATTTAGCATTGGGACCATGTTTATCTGATGAAAACTCTTGGCTGAAAGATTAATACTTGAAAAGTTTCTTTGTTCCCTTTTATTATCCTACATTATAGGTTTACAGAAGAGGAAATGTGTCATTTAGCTCATTTAAAACCACAGAGCCAGTGTACTACAGATCACTTTGAAAGTGCTGAGGGCAGAAATAAAGAGGCAGAGTTTTGGGGAAGCCAGGCTTCACACTTTGAGTAGGATGAGGTGCCGCCCTGTGTTTTTTTTTTTCTTTTTTCTTCAAACAGTCTTAACTGAGATCAGTTCGGGGAAATGGCTGAGCTGAAGGTTTACCAGCAGATTAATGAGGACACAGGACATACAATAATAATAAAAAGTCCTAAACTTGTCCGTGCATGAAGCAATATGTCCTAAAGAAATATAATACACACCAATAATAACATATTAAAGAAATTCAGATCGGGTCATTTTAATCTGGGAGTTAAAAAAAAAAAAAAAAGCAGAAGTGCTGAAATTAAACTGATTTCGGTGACACATTTGTTCCGGCTCTTACTCACACACTCGCTTGCACACGCGAGGTTTTTATGCTTGTTGATCTAGATAATAATTCAAATAAATGGTTATATTTTGCAGTTCCTCAGTGACGCTCGTTTTGCTCTTAGAAGGGCCATTTTCTTACACTGTCCGTCAACTTGACGAATCGTTCAACGTCTCTGATCCTTATTTGTTCGTCTTCTAAGTACTCCGTTTTTTATTATTTGATCACTTTACACATATGTCCATTTGCCTCCCTTTAAGGTTCTATTCTTTCTCAGCCATTTTAGTATCGTTTTATTGTTGTTCCACTCTGTCTTATGTTATCTATCCTAAAATACATGCATTTTCTGTTGATTCATTTCCTATAGCAGCATGTCCCAAAGTATTTCATTCCACAATTTGCAAGCAGTTACATATTAAGCAATAAAACATCACACCTTCTTTTCAGTTTACCTTTAGTTGAACGTTACTGAACATCTGCAAAAATGTTAGTTCCTGTTATCACTTGCATTATAGCAGCTATAAATAGTCGTTCCCTCATCAGCCTCGGTTCTCTCTTGAGGTTAACACACACACACACACACACACACACACACACACACACACACACACACACACACACACACAGCCTGACACATAACTGAGAAACTTCTCTCTCCAAAGCACCATCCAATGGATGATACAATAACATTTACCTCACCGAGCGCTTCAACTTATCAACCAGCATACGTTTTTCGTATTGTTATTATTCTTAGATTATGCGGTGCGTTCGCCGTACAAGCCCTTGTATAGGTTGTTAGCGACTATATAGAACTGATAATCCGTTCGAATTTGTGCGTTCGAATATAAAGCTGGGATTTGAATTACACCGTAGGGGAAATGAATCGAGACCAAGCCGAATGCAGAATTCAACAGCGGTGTGGTGTGAGACGCATTTTTGAAACAGGACATGCTGTTTGTAATGGACAAGGAAGGATGCCATCGAGTTCAAACACGTGGAGTCTGGACAATCAGGAAGCATCCATACATCTATTATCTATACCTCTTATCTGTTAAGGTCACAGCTGACTTTGGGCACAAGGTGGGGTACACAACGGGACAGGGCTAACACGGAGATCAACACTCATATTTGCACCTATGGGCAATTTAGAGTAGGTGTTTGACCTAATCTGGGCGTCTTTGGGCTGTAGGAGGAAACCTAGAACACCCTGAGGAAACTCACCCAGCAACACAGGGTAGAGGAGACACCCCAGTGAGACGGCAGGTCTGAACCCTGGACATTATTGCAATGAAGTAGCTGTGCCAACCCCTGCACCACCGTGCCACACCGGAACCAATGAAAGTACTTAATTTTGCATTTATTATTTACAACATATGCTCTACATGTTCACTCTGTATACACTCGATATATGTTCTCGACATATTCCCACTGGTTCCTGATTTTTCCGACTCCCAGTAGATCCCTCAGGATATTCCCAATGGATCCTGACTTCAATTTCAATGCAGAAAACTTGTCTTAATTCCTTTCCTCTGTACACGGTAACATCCCTGAGTCACTGGGATATCTGTGTAAAGATCTGAACACAATGTGAGCCTTAAACCCATATCAGGTCCTGTCTTCTACAGGAGCCATGTATTTTAATCCGCTTTGCATTTCGGTGCTTTAGGCGAAGGTGCGTTTCCTTTGGTTTCCTCCGATTCCCTGAACTGACCTGATTTTTTAATTCATTATTAAGGATTCCACGAACTGAATGAATTTGGTTTTGTGCAGGAAGCAGCTTCAGCACTGTGGTGCTCTGATCACAAATGCTGATCGGTTTGCTGGCCATCACTCAAGGTTTTCTCATCTGATCTGAGAGATAAGCAAAAGAAACCAGCGTCGCAGTCCCGTTTCGACGGTGACAGTGAGCTCTCTGACAGGAAGTCAGCTCAGCGCCCCTGGCTGAAATTTTAATTCGACAAAAGCTTGTTTTCTACAGCTGGAAATTCCCCAGGAAGATTTACCATTTGACTTGATTCACACATCACGCTCAAAGATGCATAGCATTAAGTGAATGACAGCAGTTTTAGATGAGGTGGAGGACGTGTGTGTGCGTGCGTGCGGTTTTTCAGCTGTCTTTTTTTTTTCTCTCACCTCGAGTAAGACGCTTTTCCTGTAGGGTGAGTGCCTGCAGTTCGAGCCGTTTCTCATGCAGCGTTTGCTATGTTGAGAAAAAAGAAATCACACACACACACACACACACACACACACACACACACACACACACACACACACACGCAGACACACAAGCACACATATGCATGAGAATATGTATCATAGTCATTCAGGGAAATCTGATTAGCCCTGCATCAGCAGGAATATAGATCACTGGAGTGAAGGATTGTGATTTGCGGCTTGAGATGCAACTTTTTAATTGTCAGCCATTCGTTTGGTTTCAAGAACGATCTTATTCTATCTATGTGTGCATCATGTGGGGATGAATTCCCCCAACTTGGGTTTTAACCTAACTTGATACTAACTATAAAAAGCCATAAATGTACGATTTGTCCTTTCCTTTTTTTTTTTTTTTTTTTTTTTTTTTACTTTATAACCTTTAAAGTTTATTTCTACTTTATGACAGTCAGTCTGCAGTCTGCAGGAAGATGTTTAAAAGCTTGACAATGTTATAGAGCTAGGATTTCCTCACACACTTTTCTTATCAGATACCGTCTGGCAAAGTATCCTGTGCTGAGTTCGGAATAAAAGAAATAAAATAAAACGCCCTTTTTCACTTTCGGAGGTAACTTTAAAATGCTCGTCCCGTCCCAGGTTTTCACATAGGCATACCTTCAACATGCGCATCTTCTTCTCTAGTTCAATTCTTTTGACCACACTGCCATTGACTGTCTCAAGCCTAGACACACACACACACGCACACAGACCACAGCAGTATAGGTTAGGGTTCATTGATGAAAAAGACTAGATAGGCTGGTAAAAAAAAAAAAAAAAAAAAAAAAAAGACGCCTTTAATAAACTACTAATGTACAAGTTGCAGGATGAAACACTTGAATGGTGGGCTTTTTTTTTGTTTTTTACCAGCAAATTTTTGTGCCGACATTTTTCCAGTTAACTCACGTTAGCATGTTGACAGACTTTCGGATCTGTTCGATGATTTGGTGGTGAGTGAATCCTTTGACGATGACCCCATTTACCGTCAATATTATGTCACCTATCAGAGAGATATCAGCAGGGAAAGAGAATGAGATTCAGAAAGAGAGATGGATCAGTATCAGTTGACCTAGATCACTTGTGTTTGTGACAGTGGTTAATTAAACGTGGTATTTGGGGGGGGCAAAAAAAAGAAAAATCAAAGACATGGGATTGTGCATCATCCTAGATTGTCATTCAGATATTCATCTTAAAGTAAATTGTGTGGTCTGGGAAGCTCACAGAAAAGTCTAAAACCTACCAGTGCGTCCTGAGAATCTGAAAAGTTAACCCAAAAAAACTCATTCTGGCCATGTTTACATTTAGAATGTCAGTCGTCGGAAAAAAAAACACGCCGAGTGGTGTGTGCGGAGGCGACGGATTTAGCCGAGGTGGGCGTAGTAAACATGGTACCCGCGTAAAAGTGCAGTATTGAAAGGGTCAGGTCATGTAGGTGTGGTCATGCGGTATACTGTGCAAAGGAAGTAGAGTCAGCTCTCAGGCTATGTATTTATGCATGTGTGTGTGTGTGGGGGTGGGTGTGTGTCTCACCCGCGGTCAGGCCTGCTGTCTCTGCAGAGCTACCCTCTTGCACGCTGCAGACAAACGTACACATCTCCAACTCGTTGCTGCTATTCAGCTGAATCCCATACGTCTGCAAGGTGGAAGAGAGAAGAACGTAAATACTGCGATCTAAGGAGATGAACGTAACATGACGGGATTGTTCAAGAACCATCATACAGCAGTCCCGGTGTGTGCACTTCTGCGCGTTGATCAATATCACCATGTGTGCACTTCCACCTTACTCAAAAATAGGATGAAAAAGCTGTACTGAAACCTCTAAGCCACCGAAGTTCTTGGCTGAAACCGAAATGAGGAAGCGATCGTACCTGAACTTCGAATCCGAACGCTTCGTTGTCTTGTTTTTCCAACACGACCGTCATCCTGAAAGACAGATAAGCGGTCAGGCTTTAGCCACCAGGTCCCCAAGAAGGTCAATGGTCAAAGCGGATTCTGCTTATTCGTATATTTGGAGTGTAAGTAGCCTGCTAAAAGCAAGCGTAGAAAGTTCGAGATACCTCTGAGGATCCGTGTAGTCCACCAGGGAGCTGGAATATGAGCGGCTCACCTGAAAACCAAACAAATGATATGAAACGCCTTGTATTTAGCACCTGTTCACTATTCGGCAATATTAAGTAGGAAAACCATTTCAACAGTATGCATTAAAGATCTAATAATAGCATAACAGTAGCATCAATCAAATTATTAGGAGTCAATACATCAATATACAGTGTATTTCCGGCACTTAGAGAGGGAGAGAGAGAGACAGAGAGATTTTTTAAAGTATATATATATATAGTTACACCGTTTGATATACAGGATATGCATCATCATCAATCATAACCTCATGCTATATGTTATACTGTGTAAAAAATATTTTTTTTTTACTTGTACTATTTATTATTTCAAATTCAAGCTATGCCTGATTAGTTAACATGCAAGTGTGGCCAATGCACAGCCATCCAATCCATGTAGTTTTTTTTTTTTTTTACTTTTTACCTAATAACATTACACACCATGCACAGATTACACAGCCAGTTTCTCCAACCCACCTGCTCTCGTCCACGGGTCAGCGTGCCTGCCTGGTGCTCTCTGTTTTTTGACTGTTTTCCATTATTTAAAGATCCCCGTCTCCAGCGGAGCCCCTTCCTGGGGGCATTATCATGTAGGAACGTGTCCAGGCTCCTCTGTGACTGCAGGATGGTCTTACGGTTCATGTTAGAGTTCATGGTCCTGCACACGCTCTACCTTCACTCATAGCTGCCACTGAATCCAACCAGCATGACAGCAGCCGGCTGAGTATGAATGTGTCAAAGCGGATGTGTGGGTCATGTGACCACGGGGGACTTGCGTATGTGCGTGCGTGTGTGTTTTCCTCTTAGACATTTGCAGTTCCTTTTCTCTTCCTTTAATCTATTATGTCTCATCTGTTATGAAATGAACCATGTCTGTGTGTCTGCGTATGTGTGTGTGTGTGTGCTCGTCTGTTTTTCTTCCTCTCTTCCTTCCCTCTTTCTCTCGCTCTTTCTCTCTTTGATGGTTCTCAGATCAGACACACATGGGTGTCCTTACTACTTTCACCTGTTTCCTCTCGACTCCACACGTTGTTTCACTTCTGACATCGGTTCAGAGACCACTTCTGCTCCGTCACTGAGAGCTATGGTTTTCAGACACACTGTGTGAACACGGCTCCAGTCATGATCAATCAAACTTTTTTTTTTTTTCAAAATTAGTCAATGCATATTTAGTTCTTCATTTTTATGAGGAAACAACCACCCTGGTTGGGTGAGAAATAAGGATTTCACATTTCTTCTGTCGCTTAATCCTGTTCAGGGTCGCGGGGGGAAACGGGAGCCAATCCCAGGTGACTTCCCTGGGGCAGGTCACCAATCCACCGCAGGGCAACACACAGAGACAGACAACCATTCACACTCACATTCACACCTACGGGCAATTTAGAGTAGCCAATTAGCCTAATCCCCTCTGTGCATGTCTTTGGACTGTGGGAGAAAACTGGAGTACACAGAGGAAACCCACATTGGCGCCATTGTAATGAAATCGGTGGCGACCGGTTTTTTGCATTTTTGGGAGGGGCTTTTTATGGCTGGGGGGAGGACCCTCTACGATCCAGGGGCCCCGCCCGTCCCGCCCATAGCTCCACCCCGACGCTTCCTCCAATACGCATTAAGCCAGCCAAACATATCCTTTCAGCAACATTTCCCAGTGCTCCTCATGCTGCATCACAGAACAGCATAACACACTCAGAGAGAAGCCCTGTTTACCCTCTTCCACATACACAAACTCATCAATGCCTTTGGTTGGCTAGAGCTGCTGTGATTGACAGGGAGAAGAAGTATGCCATTCCTCCTTCACAGAGAGATTAATTTTATTCACTTGACTCCTGGACATAGATAGCTGTGGCATCATTAGGACTCAAAATCATGATCTCACAATAATAAGACAAACTTTATTGATTTTGTTGTTGTTGATTTTGCACTACTCAGTAGCGCTCATTTGGCATTTTTTAACAGAAAAGCTGTCAGTCAGAGTGCTTTTTGTGTTGAAAGGAAAAAGGTGCTTAGCTGATGCACATACTGTGACCAAAACAATGTTCTTATCTAGCTAATATTAGCTAACTATCCTAGCTTAATATCCAACTGAGATGTCTTATTACCTGTAGTAATGATAAACTCAAGATGGTTTAACTCTGAAATTTTATTTTTTTTTTGGGGGGGGGATTTGTTCCAGGTTTGCCAGTAAAGTAAGTTCTCACATCGCGTTGCAGTTAATGTTCCAGGAATAGCCGAGGTGTTATCCTTTGTTATACGTGTTATATGTTGAGACACTGGTGTGTGCTGAAAATCTCCATCTTATTTGCTCAATAACTAGATCATTTGTCTTCATGGCAGCTTATCCTCCATTGCCAAAAATGCCAAATGTTAAAACAGCCTTACACAAGCTTCTTCTGGTTCTTGTAAAGCCACTGGATCTTTTTTAAACCACCACTAATGCAGACGAACGCAATCTTGGAGGACAATCTACCTTCTTTCATATACATCCAGTTAGTTAGCCTTATGGGACGTGGAGTAACTCAGGTGGACTGAAAAAATGTTCACAAAGCCCACCTTTAAAAGTTATTAGAGAGTTTAGTGTGAAGCACATAGTGGGGAGTAAATGAGCTTCGTACGAGTCCTGTGTGGTTGTCAACAACTTACAGTGAAAGGTCTGTGGTCAAGTAGGTGGTTTTTGGCCATGTATGTACCCTGAGTAGCATGTACACTAGCAAATTTAAAGGTATGGCTTGGGATACTATACAAGACCTAATGAACTGATGGTTGTCTGTTGTCATTCTGATACAGACAAGAGAGAGGGAAGCCAACTGTTTCACCCAGACAGCTTTTATGCTCTCCTGAACTCATGGTCACGGATGGCTAGGGTACAAAATGAAAGAATGTAGAGACATCCAAAGTTTTGGTGCCATACCAATGAACAATATCTGACTCATCTGAAATTTAAGACCTCAGCTGGGTTAGAAATGAACAAGCTTAGTCGAGATCAGGCTTTCAAAGTCAAACTGCAATTTGTATTGTACACGAGTTTCGATTTTTATCAAAACCAAAAGTCAATAAGGCTTCTCCTTGAGAATGGTAGTGACTTCTAGCAGCTGAATTTCAACTGAAGTTACTTTAACTTGTCTGATAAAACCCCTCATAAACCATGAGTGAAAGGAAACCAGTCAGCCATCAAGTCCTTGTTTCAGAGCCAGGGAAGTGTTTATCCTTATTGCCCAAATCCCAGATCCACTCTGCCTCGGTGAACTTATTTAGCCTCAACATGCGCACACACACATACATCATAACCGTCTGGGTTACACAGTTTTTGGGCTAAAGAGGAGCTGGAGAACGTCCCAGTGCATTTCCCAATGTACTTATGAAGATTCAGAATTCAGGATGTAGTAATCGCAGTTTCTTTGACTGTCCAAGTGTTAACTTTTGCACTACAAATAACAGCAAGGAGGCATGTAGCTTATCTTGGTGCCAAGGTAAAAGAACTTTCGTTATCTGATTCACACTACTGGTACTCTCATGAACGGATCTATAAGTGAATCATAAAAATATATATTTAATCAGTAGGATAGCATTATGTAACTGGACATTAAGGGTCCTATTTTAACCATCTGACCACACAGTCTGGAGTGTATTACACAAGTGCATTTAGGGCATGGCCAAATCCATTTTTGCTTGTTTAACAAGCAAAGCAGTGGATTTAGTCTCTTTAGTCTCTTAATAAATCATGGGTGTGTTTTGGGTGTAAGGTGCAATAAACCATTGAGAGTATCATCTCTCATTCCCTTTAAAATCAGGTTCACTTGTACCTTGGTGGATGGCTGTTACAATCAGTGGCAGATTTGCCAGGTAGTAGCAAACCAATCTGCTCATGCATGAAGTGAAAGGGGCAAGCAGACCATCAAACTCTATCATAACGGTTCTTACGCACCAATGTAGGCACATATCTTGATAATGCCTCCTTAAATAACAGTGAAACTCTGTGCCGTTGACTTCAGACCAGATCAGTCATACAGTCATTTTCCACTGCCTAAAAAATAGCCATGCGCAAGCAACGCACCAAATCACACCTCAATTTAAGTCCTATAAGCTCATGGGTACTGAGATGGGTGCAGATGCACTTGCTATTTAAACAACATGGGCATTGGATAGGAAAATGACAACTGCGTCAATCTTAAATTAGCAAAGTCTTTTTTGTTATGCTTGAGATAAGCATGTGCTAATCTACTATTAGTTGTATAATTAGTATAGTTCTTGTTACAAGGCACTAATGTGTGCTTTAGATCATCACTGGGGTGGCATTCTCAAAAGCACGTGTTTTTAGCATGTATATCAATATCTTTCACTTGGGAAAGTAAATATATTATACCTTTAAAACTATTTAAATTAGACTCATTAAATACAGTGAACCCCCGCCTATCGCGGGGGTTACGTCCCCCCGCGAAAGGTGAAACCGCGATAATGCGAAGTCACATTAATTTTTATTATTTATATAGATTTTAAGGCTTTATAAAGCATTTCCACTCTCTTAGTAACCTTTCCCACACTCTTATAAACACGTCCTATGCTCTTAAACACTTTCTACACTCTTAAACATACGTAATTTTAA
>JAQMCW010000034.1:21361764-21372841 GCA_030068335.1 Chrysichthys cranchii
CTGTTATTTGATTCTGTCGCCCACTAAAACCCTTTTAAATTAAAAAACATTTGCACTTTGGGGCAAATTTTCTTGTGCGATTAAATGCGATTAATCAAGATTAATTAATTACAAAGCCTCTAATTAACTAGCACTCGAGTGTATATATAGTGTACAAGACCGGAATCTGAGTCAGCTACCTAACTAAATACCTTTTTATTATTACCTACCTTTTTATTTGGGGGGGGATTTATTAGCAGAAATGTAATATAGTATTCATAAGTATGTTTTCATTAGTATATAATTATCTGTCTACTACAAATCGTTGTGTTTTTGTAAGCTCTTTTATAGAGCCGCCATGTTGCGTTGATACAGTATCCCAGAACGGATAAACCTCTGGAGAGCCCCTTCTGGGTTTTTATAAGTGACAGGATGAATCTGGAAGGTAGTGCAAGAAGAAAGGAAAACAAGGAAGCAGAAATTATCAGGAATCAGTGTTTGCTGGTACTGGCTAACAAGTTTGAGAACCCAAATTTTGAAAAATGGAGCATGAACAAGCAAGAAAGTGCAACTGTAAGTCCTTGGAAGTGCACTACAGGTACTTGATGGCCACCATACACTCTAATACACTGCAAAGGGAAGGGTAAGAGAGGGGCATTCAGCTGGCTGGACTGAATCCTACATAGTGGACCTTTAAATACTTTATTGCTATTTATTATGAGTAAATAAGTGCATCACTTGCATGGTTGACAATGAATCAAAATGAAGTGTCACTGTTAAGAGGTAACACATATTTTAGGAGTGTTATGATTGTATTGGTCTGGACAGATGCATCGATTTCAAAGGCAATGACCGAAAAGAATTGAGTCCACAATTGTAAGTTGATAGCTATTTATTAGAATTTGCTCTAAATGTACGTATTATTATTGAAAAGACAGAAAATTGATGTGCAAACAATCTTTTTTTTTTTATTGTTGTGCAAATAATTTAATAGGCTAGAAATGTGATTTGCCCATAGCACTATGTTAAAAACACTATCATTTGCAATTCAAAATAAGTACAGTCTACCCTTGGCTCACGAACTTAATTCGTCCCGAGACTCTATTCGTGACCTGTTTGTTTGCGATCCCAAATCAGTTTTTCCCATTGAAATGAATGTAAATACAATTAACGTGTTTCAGCCCTCAAAAACATGTTTTTAAAGTGTATTATGTGTTTATGTGTGCCAATAAAACATAGAATAATAGAATAAAATTAAAACAACCTTAATGATAGAACAATGAAACATAAATAAACAAATAATTTTAATGCACGTTACCTTTGTGGTGGATATGTATGATATGGTATACGATATACGTATGACACGTAATTGGCAGAGGGATACGGTGGCGGTTCTCATGTTTTGTGATTATTTCTTTATTTCAACTGTTATACGCTTAGGCTTCTTACTCTCAATACCATTTTCACTTTCTTGGGATATATAGTGAAGGCTTATAGAGCAAAAATGCACAGAAAAACAACGGAAAAATGCACCGACATTCATGCGTTTACACCACGAATGCTTGACCGGAAGCGAATGTTTGTGCCGTGAACCCCCTGTGTAAGTCAGTCAACGATTTGTTCGTTGGTGGGTACAAAATGTGCTCGGGAATTCCGTTTGTACGTTGATTTGTTCACCATCCAATGTGTTCGCGAGCCGAGGGTCCACTGTAATACCCCAATCTTTGAACAAAGCTGGTTGCATTGATTGGAGTGCACCAAATCAAATCTTATCAGATTCAGGGGTGACATCAGACATCAAGGAGTTGCCAAGTGAATCAAAACAGTATTGTTTTGTATCCTACTGGATTCAGTAGTATTGTCAATAATCAAATCATTGTCTTAAGAATGAAAATCACATTCCATTGTAAAGGCTTACCCCCCTACCAATAACATGGTATCAAAGTGACATGACAAAATTCCCAATCCAACCAACGTCCCGACAGACAGACAGATCCCTGAAACTTCCGCAGACAGAACACTATACAGTAGGTCTGAGCTGACCTTATTTATAGGCCACTTGTTTTTGAGTTAGTGAGGTTTAGACAGAATCCATTCTTTAAAAAAAATCTAATAACTAGAACTCAGTATTTAATATACTAACTTTGGTGGATCGTAATTTCCACCACTATTCATTTAATTGAATTTTAAACTCACAGATCTGCTTTCTATGGTTCATGGACCAGGGTAGCTAGACTCCATTTAAGAATCGTGGAGATAGAAAAGGTTTTTATTTCTGTCCATATAAAGCTGATATGTGTCATTATATCATCAAATACCCACAAATACATCTCTGAAATATGTATTTGTCGAAAAGTGGAATGAAGATTCAATCATTTCTAACTCAACTGTTAACCACTGGAAAGATCATTGAAATAAACAAGAAAAATGTCAGGAAGGAAAGGGTTTAACATATTGGTGTGCTCTGTATTGAAATCATAACTCTGCTATTTTGTATTCATTACTTCAAGGCTACAGATGCAGTTTAATTAATTGTTTCTACAACCACACAAAAACCCATCAGCCTCTGTCAGTCTGCTTAAGAGTTTCAGCATGGCAATGTCATTTATTGATTTACAAGCATACATCAAATTAAAAACATATTACTGCCCATCAGGGCTTCCAGCTCCTGGACAGCACAGGCTGTAACTACTATGCTGGAAAAAGTAGGGGGACCAACTCCAAGACTGAACAAGAATCAAGTATGAATTGTTTTAGACATCCACTCCAAAAGGAGCTTGGGCATGAAATCGAAAAGTCAAGTACCCTCGCTTAACCTCTATGACCAGTTTTTACATTTTTAATTATTTATTTTATTTTAATGTCCTTTTTCCCCCTTTCTCCCAAAGTGCTAATCGGGCCCCTTTATGCTTCAGTGCACAATCCATGGTAACAATAACCATGGTAACAGACAGTACAATCCTGATGCAGTGACAGGATACCAAATAGAAAGTCGTGCTTTTCAGTCACGCCTGCCGGTCACCCTTGGACTAAAATCTATCATAGCAGAACTGGACAGTCGAACAGGTTTATTCAGGGATTTCACACTTTTAGTCTCAGCTGCCCAGAGGATGCCTGCTCATTAAAGAAGGAACATTCCTCCAAAAATTGCATCGCTGTGTGTAAAACAGCAACAGCAACATGCTTTTATATGCCCATTGGTCACAAACAGACAGTCTTGCCTGTTCATCAAAAAGAGAATCTGACTCAAGGCCTCACAGTAAGGCCAAAACATAGTTGGTTAATGAATAGATTCAGATTTTTTTTTTTAACCCAAACTGACAGGCCCACACACGTAACAAAGTGCTGACTTTCTGGCATTCTTGGCAAGCACCACTACATGCAGAGATCTTTCATAACATCAATCTAAGAAAGCGGAGTCAGGTTCTAGTTGTTGACTATGTGTTACGATTACCTACAGGCTTTTAAATATTTACTGTTCTGGAAAATAAAAGAGATAAACAAGTGGTAGCACCTACGTGACAAGTAATTATTCAGATTTAATGTTCTTGTGCGTTTAATAGGTACCGCATCCACCAAACCTGTCTACTCTTCACATGGCAGTACTTTGGCCTAGGAAACTATGATAAAAAGTGCAGGACTGAAAGTTACACGCATGGAACTGAGGTTCCACAATTGAGTGAAGGATCATCAGGGCAGTATTCTTTGGAGCTACATGTGTATTCCCATTGCTCATTTCCCCGCCAAGAACCAATAGTACTAACCAAAAGTTGTCTCCTCAGGACCGTGACTATGACCTCACGTGGGTCAATCTCCTCAACGTCACATTCATCTTCTGGCAGGTTTTTTGAACCCAAGTGATCCAGGCTGCCTGGTGATCCTCCACTCAGTCATAGAAGCACATGAATAGCTGGGCAGTGACCCGCTTCCACATCACATTCGAGAGCTCTCACTGGATACAGGGCTGGTCTGGGCATGTGACGCATTCATAGGTCTTTTAATGTACAACATAGTGTCAACATCTTTCCCGGGTATGTTGGCTATTCTCACAGCGTGACATTTGAAATCTGGTTGTCAGCACAGACAAAGTATGCTGATCTATAAGTAAGTGTAGACCTTCAGTTAAGAAGACTATACACTGGAGTTTTGTAGTGTGGCCTTGGGGATTTGCCCATTCAGCCACAGGAGCATGAGTGAGGTCAGACACTAACGTTAGGTGAGGAGGCCTGGGGTACAGTCAATGTTCCTGTTCAAACCAGTTCAGTGGGGTTGACATCAGGACTCTGTGCAGGACACTTAAGATCTTCCACTGCCAACTTGGTAATCTTTACATTAGCATTATTTGGCAGACGCCCTTTTCCAGAGCAACGTACATTTATCTCATTTATACACTTGAGCAGTTGAGGGTTAAGGGCCTTGCTCAAGGGCCCAGCAGTGGCAGCTTGGTGGTGCTTGGATTTGAACTCACGACCTTTCGATCAGTAGTCCAACGTCTTAAACACTGAGCTACCACTGTCCTTGACTGTACAGCTACACTTTCGTCTTTGTGGAGCTTTCATTGTGCACCAGGACTCAATGATGATTGAACAGGTTTGGGCCTCTTCGTTCCAGTGTAGGGAAACTGTAATGCTGCAGCATACGAAGACATTCATTACCATTGATTGATTCTGTTGTAACACTTTGGGGAAGATCCAAATATGTGTGTCCACGAACCTTTATATACCACATATAGGGTGTGTTTTGTTTACAAGCAACTCAGTCTGTCTCAGAGTGAGTCTCTGAGGTTAATGGATCTATTAGTTCTGCTCAGGTCCATCTGGTCCAAACTAAAGATTTCCAGCATTTTCAGTGCATGCACTAGTAGTGTTGTAAGAACAGGCTGCACATTTGGGTAAAGCAATCAAATCATTGACCTGAATCGATTCAATTAACCAGAGTCACTAAAAGGACTTAAGACTTTCAACTAGTAATGGCAAACAAGGGGCAGCACGGTGGTGCAGTGGTTAGAACTGTTGCCTCACAGCAAGAAGACTTTGGGTCAGAACCTGCTGGCTGAGTGGGGTCTTTCTGGGTGGAGTTTGCATGTTTTTCCCATACCTGTGTGGGTTTCCTTTGGGCGCCCTGGTTTCCACATACAACTCAAAGACATGCAGATGACATCAACTGGATACTCTAAATTGCCCATAGGTGTGCAAGTGAGTGTGGATGGTTGTTCGTCCCTGTGTTAGCCCTGTCAGCATGCCAAAGTTAGCTGGGATTGGCTCCAGCTTCCCTGTGTCAGAAGACGCGGTGTGGGACGGACACATGCACGGAGAGCCACAAATAAATAGATAAAGATATATATTTATTTACAAAGGAAGTTAACGAACAAGTCCAAATCAGCAGACAAGACGATATCCAGAGAACAGGCAATGGGTCGGACGATCGGGCAAACAGGCAGAACGAGGCAGGATAGAAAACGTAAACACCAATGCAGTCCAAGGTCAAAACCGAGAGCAAATCAGGCAGACTAGGGCAAAGGCGGAAAACGGAGTCGAGAGGCAAAACGGGTCAGAACATGAAATCTTACACAGGAAACAAGAAGGCTTGGTAATAACAGAATCCAATGGACGTTAATACTTCGCAAAGTAGATACCGAAACGAGAGTCCTTTTATAGTCCTCTTAACGATGTACAGCTGTTTCTGATTCCAGCCTGATGATCCAGAGCGTAATGTCTGCGCATGTGCTGCTCGCGCACTCACGCTGTTCATGTCTGCGTCGCGAATGCGCAGACAGCTTGGCGGAATCCTGACAATGCGCCGCTGGCGCTATCACGCTGTTCATGTCTGCGTCGCAAATGCGCAGACTGCAGGGCGGAATCCTGACACCCTGTGACCCTAAATGGATAAGTGGTATAGATAATGGATGGATGGATGGCAGACAAGGGCACCTAATGGTAGGCAGTTGCCTCAAAAAGTCATTCCATGCCTGTGTATCAAATACCTTTCCCGTCCGGTTGGCAACCAGGATGTCACGGCACGTACCAATCTTTCTGGCAATGGCATTTGAGCCTGCCAACTTGTCTTATGATCAACTGTAGTTCATTGTTATGTCTCCCAGTGTGCCAGTGTGGCCTGTAGAATTTCTGTACCTGCAATTTGCACCTGCTGTTGAGGGCAGTATCCTCCCAAGAAGAAGAAAATGGTTTACACAGAAAGCCAAACAGAGACCACTTTTCTGAATTGAGATACTGAAATTCATTCACCTACATAATCTAACATTTACTCAGAATATAGAGTTGAATCCTACTGATTCCATCGAGACAATTTGTACGAGAAAAGTGGACTTTTCAGATGAAGTCAACATTTATTTAAACCAGAGAGATGATAAATGATCTCACCCTACTGAACACACCCTAATGGAGATATATTTTTTCACACACTTTGAACCCTGCGGCCTATACAATGATGCGGCTAATCTATAGATTTTTACGGGCTGAAGGCCTCCTGGAGGCGCTCTAGCAGGAAGCGCAAGAGTGAGACGGACAGGTGGAAGAGATAATGCGCCGAGGAAGACGCTAGTTTGATTGTGTTTTGAACGGTCATTTTGGCATCATGCACACCCCCTCATCATGGAAAACACACGAAGAAATGCATATGATGCAGCTTTTAAGTTAAAGGCACTCGATCTGGCTGTCGAAGAAGGAAATGAAGGTGCTGCACGCAAGCTTGGCATCAGTGAAATCATTCACCAAAACTGGTCGCATGCGAAGAGCAACTTTTGCTCAAGTCTGCCAGTGGATCCTGACTGCATGGAGCAGTGCACAAATTCACCTTGAGACGAAAGGGACACTGAGAGCGACGACGTAAGAGAGACGGAGAAAATGTGTGATGAAGTCATTCTGAGGTTGTTCAGTTCTGACGCTGAAGACGACGACTTCAGGGGTTGTAGTGCGCAGGAGGAAGATGAAGATAGCGATCAGTGACTTTTCTTGAAGGTTGGTTATTTTTTTAACCAGCTGTGTTACAGGTACTGTTCGGAAAAATGCATTTATTTAATTAAAAATAAAAAAAATCTTTGTGTAAATATCTCACGTTACAACGTGGACACCTGCGGCTTATAGACCAGTGCGGCCTATATATGTACAAATTCTTTTTTCTTTTTAAATTTAGTTGGTGCGGCTTATATTCAGGTGCGCTCAATAGTCCGGAAAATACGGTAACATGACAACTTTTCAGTTTTCAAGGGTTATGAGGAGATAAAGCGTCCAAGAAAATAAAAAGAACTTCACAGTATTAGAGCTAATCACCCATTTTGAGTTGTCAGTAAAAGGGCCCAAAGGTTAAGTACACCAATTATTGAAAAAGGAAATGATGTACAGGGGAGAGCTGGATAGAACTAGCCATCTTTATTAAGTCTTTGAAAATCACACACAATCTAAATCCATGTTTGCTTTCTAATTAGGTTATTGCTGGTCTTTTGACCTTCGGCTGAGTACATGTACTTAACTATTGATGCATTTTTTTCAGGAATTTCCCCTATGGGGATCAATAAAGTTGATCTTATCTTTTATGTAAAATACAGTTTGTGCAATCTTGACCCTTTTCAATCACAAGGTTGATTTTCTTAGCTATTATCAAAACTGCTTTCACTCTCGAAGACTCTTGGAGAGAGAAAAATCCACCAAATCTTTCCGACTTTCGGAGACCCGCAGACTTTTTAAAAAAATTTTTGCTAAACATCCTGGTGTAACTGCATTCATTTAATCTGACGAACACCACTGTTCTCTGCTCTTTTTTTCACCGTAAACTGAATACAACGGTTACGTCTTCCACGTCATTTGGAATCTTGTGGTGTGAGCTGCCTGATCTACCCCTTAGATTGCTCACATTACACCAACATTTAAGAAACATTTCAGGGGAAATTGTGAATGTTGCAAATTCAGAATGTGTTTGTGTTCAGAGGGCACAGAGGGCAATGTCATGATCTCATCATTTGCAGTATAAAATCTGAGCTCACCCTGAGAAAATAAAGTGCATGGCAAAGTCTCAAGATTATTAGTACGCTAATCCAAAATGTAATATGTCAAAGTGATCACCTGCAGTGCACTAACCTCATAAGCCATAAAGGCTAAGTCATGACATTTTATCTGCATGCAAACTTTAAAGGTGGAAGCACAAAAAACGGACAAATAAAAAAAAAAATACAAATATATTGTAGTATGTTATAGTTCTCATTAATATTCTGTGCTGGCCACTCTGATATTTCACAGTATAATCATTGTAATCCATAAAGACAAATATTCCACTCCACGGTAAACACAAACGGGGAGATTTTTTCTTTTTGTGCATTATTCAGAATTCACTAGCATTAAATAAGAAATCACAACCAATACGCAATTTAAAATCAAGGCCATAGAAGCAACTAATGCCCTTGTGCTGTCTTCCCCTGCCTCAGACAGTTTATGGCTGAGTTAAGAAATCATTAATCCCTTACCTATAAATAAAATCTAACACTGAGGACATCGGAATGATAGTTTCCTGTATATCTTTGTCTGACTTTTCGAAAACTTTCTTCTTATTACACACTATAGGCAGCACAGAGCTTTAACCACACTTCATTAAAAACTGGCGAAAGTCTGAAGTAGATGATCTAGTGCATTATCTCACTCAGCAGAGTGTCCCCCCCGAGCCAGTGCTCAGTTTGAGTTTGCACTCCTCCCATTAGACCATAGTGAAGTATTAATAACTCTCAGTTGGGAGATAACACTGCCTGGGTGCACGTAACCCTGCCAAGATGTTATATCACGGCTCAGCATGAGAGGATCAACGTCTTTCTCGTTTGCCCGGGGTTGAAATTTGAGATCACACATGCACATGCATACAAAATGACTTGCCCTTTATGTCAAATTGTGTCTTTTCATTCATTACACTGAGAGAGAACCAGACATGATTTAGTCTATGAGCACGTTTGCGTTTGACGTCTATTTATCTTCAATAAGCACTTTAAACTCGTGAGGGTCTTGATGGATCCGAAGTCTAGACTGGGAACACTGGGTGTGAGGTGGGTATACATCTTGAATGGGATGCCCGTCCATCATGCACACACGTGTACACACGTTATCAAAGCTATTTTAAGGTGGAGGGAAACCATAGAACCTGGAGGAAACTCACCTGATAACACAACCCAACGTAACCAAAACTCATAATCGAACCAGGGATCCATGAGCTCTCAGGTGGCAATGCACCCCCTGCACCAGTGTGCCATTCTAATTAGATATTGAGATAAAAAAAAACACACACACACACACTCACACACACACACACACACACACACCTGAAAGTAACCTCTTTACAGCAATGCACTGACCTGCTTAATTTAACCCATTAGCTTCCGTGGTCCCCATTTGGGGATCATATATTGAATGGCATAAAAAATAGATGGCATGTGCCATGAACCCTATTTGGGACTTTGATTACAAATTGAAATTTCAGAAAAACTAACAGTCATATTTCTTGAAAGTAGATGTTTTTGTTACTATTTGGATGTAAATTAATAGAAATACAATACAAGATTTTCAGGAAAAAGACTGGCAGTTAATGGGTTAATTCCTTTGCATTTTTTTTTGTATTTTCCCCTTGTATCATTGTTTGTGCATCGCCTGAGCTTTTCCTTGTTCCTCATTACGCTTTTGAGTCACATTTTGATCAAAGTTGCTAACCTGCATTTGCATCCATTTCCAAACAATTACTTGTCACAATGTATGAGATGTGCTCTCCAGGTCAGATTATATGATGAAGATCGTCTAACGATAGAACTGTGATTACAGAGAATGACTAAGTTCTGTGAGCACAGTCACTCACCGTTATCCAGGCGAAGGTAAAGTCATGCAAACGGGGTCACGAAACCAGCTTCCGAGTAAGCGTAATGATATTTCCTCTCCATTAGCACATTTCATTTACTCTTCTACTATATCAGATTTTTTTTATTAGTGACATTTATTCTATCAAAGCAGCAGAAACCTTTCACCAAAAATAGTTTTTTTTCTTATTTTTTAAAAAAAATATCTGAGACTGCCAGTAACATTGCGCATTCTAAGACTGCCGATCTCAAATCGCATCCAGAGAATTCTTGCGATTTTTGGCCAACCAATAACGATCCTGTGTTATCCCAAGTAACGTTCATAAAAGTGCATAACCAGTAGACATACAACAACGTTCTCCTTTTGGTGTATGTGACTAATTGTTCTGTTCTTGGTAATTAATTGCATCAAGTTGCCTAATTAGCAACTCCACTAACTGGGCATTTTATCAGGTAGACATACTTTCCACGAATTATAAGAGTTATTGAGTTCAGTTCAATTTTGATTTCTAAATGCTTTTAACAATAGACATTGCCACAAAGTGATTTACCAAACATCTGGATGTAGATTTAGATCCTTGATGAACAAGCCACATGGAACAATGACAAATAAAATCTATCTGAGATGAGGGCATGAGGAAGAAACCTTGAGAGGAGCCAGACTCATCAAAACCCATTTTCAAATTTCCTCTATGACACCAGGATTATAAAACATTATAGTATGCAGCTGTAGAAAACACAAAGTACTAAGAGTATCAGATGTTTAGTATGAGCAGACTTTGAATATAAGTTCTGGGATGAGCACAGGACAGGTCTTTGTGAATACAGCAGCAGGGTTTAGGTTCAGGTCTACAGTATCCAGGCAAGAACTTCCACTGAAGCATTCATGACTTCTATTTTTATTTTTATTATTATTTTTTTTTTTGCAGCAACAGCAGACAGTGAGTCAGAAGTACTCCAAGCAATAATAGAGTATCAGGATGAATCATACACGGTTCATTTCCATACATACACATACACAGTTTCTGATAATTATCCTAAACCATTCATAAGTGCCTGACCACCGGATTGTTGTTGGTTGCACATTTTGTTTGGTGGACTGTTTCTGGAATATTCTCAGATAACGCCGCTATATATTGTTATAGAAAGTTAGTTCAGTATTACCAAAGATTTTAGAGCAGAGCAAGATGGATTACTGACGTCATACGCAGAAGTATCACCGTGGACGCCATTTTGGTAAGCCCACCGTAACATTCC
>JAQMCW010000034.1:21396770-21409634 GCA_030068335.1 Chrysichthys cranchii
TGTGATTTGAAAGTCTTTTAGTTTTCATTTTATTCAAATTTAAAGAACGTCCCAACTTTTCTGGAATTTGGGTTGTAGTTATAATACAGTCTTAAATACATAAAGAATAGGGCAGCCCTCTAGTGGACAATCTGAAGAAGTGTAAAAGCCATGCATCATCTCACAAGCTAGACCTGCAGCCTTTCTACTAAAGAGTTTGGTGTGCGCATCATTAACTGTGGCCAAGATACCCCAGCACTGCAAATGGCCAAGCCACACAGTGAAGTTTCTTTAATCCGGGGCTTATCTTCCTCCAAAAAGCTTGTCGTCACACAGTATTAAAAAGTCTGATATGTGGGAAATTGCATCCCTCAAGATGGGGTGTAGTTTTCTCAAGAGCTAAAACTGCAAAACACATTCATGTGCCCTGTCTTGGCAAGGGCTTCTCAAACGTTTTGTTGTTGTTTGCTTGTTTTTTTTTATTCATTCAAGAATTCAATAATGTTTTGCTTTATTATTATTATTATTATTATTATTATTATTATTATTATAAATCAAATAATAAAAGTGGACATCCCACAACGCATCATAAGGACCATTTCATAACATGTAGTAGGAAAGGGTTCATTTAAAGGGGAGGGGGAAAAAACACCTGTTTTGGGGTTCACTGAGTCTGTATCATCATTTCAGCCAATGGAGATATTTTTCCTATTATGATAAGGTGGTCTGGGTTTCCCATGGTTAAATAACAGACCCAGTGGGGTCCCAGACCCCCACAGTGAGATCCAATGGCCTGAGCCAGAACATGAGAATGTCAGTACAGAAGGCAAAGCTATTTAAACAAAAGGTAAAGATGTTTTAATTGAGAAGAGCTTGTAAATATTTGCAATTTGCAATAATCATATTATTTAGTTATTGATCCTAAAACATGTATAGGAGCTAATATTAATTAATAATTAATTACAGTATCTATGACTCTCTAGAGGTTTACATTACAAACATGCAGGCCAGAAATACTAACACTCGCAAATTATTCTCCATTTACTTATTCAGAATCTATAAGAATTCATTATGAAGCCATTTTTACTACAATGCAAATACAGCCACTAAAGCCTCAATCGTTTAGGCCAGAACACATCCAATCTGTTTCTGCTGTTTGGAAAGAAATCTCACTGAGTCAGACCCGGTTTGACTTTCCACAATTAGAAGCTTCGCTATAGTGCCAGCACTAATCCCGTTCCTAATCCTCCTTCCAGACTCGGTTTAAACCCGGAGTGTCTGTTTTCCCTGGCCTCATTTGTAATGCAGAGTCTTTACCAACAGCAGATGGAGACAGTGAGCAACCAAGCAGAGCTGGACTTCTTTCAGCGCTACATGCTATTAAAAAAACATCCAAGAGCATGAGGGAGGGAAATGGGATGTAATCTAAAGCAGCAACCAGAGATAACCACATCTGCCTGATGAAGACAATTTGGAGAGCAGGGGAATGCATGCATGAGAGCGCAAACTTAAAGCTCTGCTGCTTTAAATTGCAATCTGTGCTGGGTACTTTTTGGAGAGACTACGACTTCAGAAGCTCTGTGGCTGTATAGTGCCCCCCGCCCCAAAATGAAAAAATAAAATCATGGACCGATCCCACTTTAAACCCAAGACAACCAAGAGATGCTGCACATGTGTTCCTCCAAGAGCCTCTTCAACGGTTTCCAATACCATCTCTGGCCCTCTCTCGCAGCACTGGAAAGTACTTTTTAATTATGCTCAGACAAACACTCAGCCGCCACATAGTTCAACCCCGGTTGCCAAGCACTCCACGAGGCTCAGTGAATACGGCTTGAAAAAGATCCAACACCAGCAACTCAGCAAACACACCCCACGACACTGAAGGCGACTGCTGAGGGAGCCGGATAAACGCCCCGGCTCGTTCGCCTGAGGGGGGATTAATGAACGAGAGAACAGATTTTTTCGAGGTTTTCAGAAAGGACAACTGCAACAACTTGTGCAAATAAACACCAAGAGCCAGGAAAGGGGAACTGGGAGGGACACAGCTTGCTGGGGTTGAAGGTGCAAAATTATTACAGAAATGGCCCAAGCCACACGCCCATCATTTTAAAAAGAATACTGCAGTTGTAACTGATCATTTCGAATAGTTTCCTGCTTTGCAGTGAAGTACGTCATGCACGTGAAAGGCCCTGAGTTTTAAACCTTTTAAAATAACCTGTTGTTTTACTTATTTGGTTACCCAAGAAACTTCTAAAAGCAAAACACTAAAACTCCAAATTTGACCTCTTTTATAAATATGCAAAAACGGTCAATGTGAAAATGGCTGCATATTTGTTCCCTATATTTATTTTCTAGCTAGCCAGTTAGTAAAATGGCTAATAAACTAATTTGCATGTGTCATATGGTGATACTGTATCACTTTTAACTTGTATGGTTGTATTCTTATCTAAACAGCAGCTCGTCAAAATACACTATAATACTTCCAGTTTTATTTAACTAAAATAAGCCATTTTAGCTAGCTAGCTTGTTGTGCACGTTTCATGGCTAAAAGATTCCCAAACATTCATTTCTCCGTCTGATATGAGAATCATGCAAACCTCTATGGACCTCTCTTTTCTGATATCACAAAATGAACTTAAATGTGACACTCCTCAGAATCAGCATTTTACAAATGGTCTCTCGTTTTCAAATGGCAAAAAATGGAGGTATGCTAGTCTGAAAAAAACTGACTCAGAAACTAATTATCGTTAAAAACAACTATTCAAGCCCAGTTTAAGCACAAGGGTAATTAAAACTTTCAGATTTTCAACAACCACTGAAAGCAAATGAAATACAATATCAAGCAGCGATCAGGGGACCAAGCACTTCTATGTAGGCACTTAATACAGTGCATGCAACTCTCACCGCAAGTGTGCTTTCGCCAACGTTGGATGCGATGAGTCCGTCGATGGTGCCGTACTCAGCATCGCGGGCCGTCAGCCGCTCCATCTGGTTACGGTGGATTCGCCGGAAGATCAAGATGGCCACCGTTGAAAGGACGATGAGGACAATCACTGGAGCCACAATTACGATGGCCAACGTTGTCACACTATAGTTAGGGCCCTCTGGCACTGTGAGCGAGAAAGAATTCATTAAGTACAATTGTATTTCAGTTTACAGACCTGTTTTCTTTAGTGGCACTAAAAAGGAGTGGACATTTGTCTCAAGTGTATTACTGCATATGGGAGAAAAGGTGCAGAGATGCAATTATTAATTCAGTTCAACTGTTCATGAATTCTTTCTTTTCATTTCCAACACAAAGAGACTTTTTTTTAAACTCCATTTAACCAGGTGTGCCCTATGGCCTGAGGGTACATACACAAACAGAGACACACACACAGAGACACACAAAAGCGCTGCAGTTAAGACTGGGCTTTTGCTGGGAGAGGCTATAATAATTAGGTATGCTGAAGCCCACACTCGGTCTGCCTGCACCCTGACTGCCTGGACCACACAGACAGTGGCTAACAGTGCAGCACACACATACAAATGCAGCTCTATCCTGCTCCGAGGCGCCTACACAGTGGGAGAGCACATAGCACTGGCATGAGGAGGTCCACCAATGGACAGCAGGCTGCTCGAGCTAATGGTGAACAGAATCAGGGCTCAGAGGGGGTTTACTTTGAGTTGGGGTGTGAAAACGATGAAAAGGCTACAGAAAACCTCCGAGCCCTGTGCTGGTTTAAGGAGAGTTATACCCAGGCTACCAGCAGGCTGAGAAAGGGTTCTGAGTGGGTTCTAAAGTTAGGCTCAGAGTGGGCTGAGTGATGGTTTTCTGAAAGTTAGTGAAAGTCAGAAAAGCACTTTGGGAAGAGACGCACAAGACAGTTCGGAATTCACTCTCAGGAAAAGAAACATCCAAACTAGTTTCCAGTCTCTGCAGTAGCGGTGCATGTAGGGGTTGGAACCGGGAGGAATTTTGCCTGCAACAAAACGAACACGTATGAGGACAAGTTGGTTGAGATGCCCTGCGAAGTAGCGACGCCAGAAGCAAAGCTATAAATGTAACAAATTTCCCATGACGATGTCGTCGGCTAATTCTCGTTTTTGTCTCAGATGCGTGCTACAGCGGTTATGTTCCTAACCTAGCCTAAACAACATATAATTTAATGAATCAACGTATACTTTTTCTTTTGCTGTTTTCTGAAGCATCTCTTCTCCTACTAGTCAACTTGGTTTAGCTGTCTCTTATGAAGTTACGCTATTCAGGATCTGTTCGAGCTTAGCTAACAATATTTCTAACAAGCATCTTAGCCAGCACTGCTGAGACAATGTGATTCCTTAGATGATAAAAAAAAAAAAAAAAAATTCTTATCTCAGGGAAAGCCAGCCCACATTCCACAGATGAGACAAGCTGAGGACTAAGCTTCAAAACAAGCTGTGGAATTTGTGATGCAAGTTTAACCTCCCATAGTGCAACACCCATAGTACATAAGTAAGAACAAGAAGCGTAACGTCTTTTAAGCCTTTAAATCAGTTTCAAAATTTTATTTTTATTGCTGGGATGCTTTAAAATCATAAACGACTACTCAATATCTACTATCAAAGCAACTCATAAAACCCTGAAAATATCCAAGAAGCCTCCTATTCTTGAGCATACACATAATTTACAAAGCAGACTCGAACACTAATCTTTAATCCTTAAAGTCAACAACTTGAGCCCATTTTGAGTACAGCGTTAATTTAAATGTTCAGTTTGTAAGCAACCATTTAAATCAAATGAACTACAATATCAAGCAGCGATTAGGGGACCAAGCACTTCTGTGTCGGGACTTAACGAAGCACATGACACTTCTACAGCGAGCGTGCTGTCGCCAAGGCTGGATATGACGAGTCCATCAGTGGTGCTGTATTCAGCATTGTGGGCTGTCAGCCGCTCCATGTTTTAATACCACATAAAAACAACTACTTGCCGTCTATTATCAAAAGCACCTTATTGGAAACCATATTTTCTGACTTCTAACCATCCTACCTTAAAGCTCCCTCAACTGTAAAACAAATTCTCTCAGTAAGCTAGCAATCATTTCAAATAAGCTTTAAAACGTCCAAGAATAGTGGTTTTGCTAGTTCATTCAATTTGAAAGTAATTTAATCCTGCAAAACGAGCACCATTAACTGCTTACGGTTAGTCTTTCACAGTAAGCCAGCACTCGTTTGTGTTTAAGTAGTTCAGTGCTAATACAGTGTTGTAAAAGGTTCACAAAAACACGGCATAAAAGAAAACTACGGTTCCGATTATTCAACCACGTTCAACCAGAGACTGGTTAAAAACCTGCCTAAATGTATACAGTTGTTCTCACTGTGCATTATGGGCGTCACCATGTTGAAATGGCGTTACAGAATTCCAACTCCGAGTAGTCAGAGTTCCTGAGAAAGTGAAAAAGTATTACAAGTTGGAAAGCTGTTTATATCGTATACACGTTTCCGACTCAGGGGTCGGCAACTTCCCGGTATTTACTCTGTCTTGGACGCAGCATTAAACCAGACTCGACTGTACAGAGTGCGTTGAATTTGCACTAAAGGTAGGCTGTTCAAATGGGATAAACGCAGGCTAAAGGTGGGCCAAACAAGGGCTTCTGGTGGTCCTGAACTACAGCACACAGGCAGCAGCTCCACAAAGCCGAACCGCCCACACACTCCTGTGCGAGACTGCAGGAGAGAGGGCTGAGCTCCAGGCAGACGCCATTTTCTGCTCACTTGCACTCCAGACTTTTTTTTTCCACAATACAGTATACGAGGTGGAATCCAGTAGTCTGATTAAAATCGTTACATCTCACACACTTGCATGAAAACATGTATGCAGAATAAGACATGCACAGACAGGCATGCACGTACACACACACACACACACACACACACACACACACACACACACACACACTTTAAAAGCACATCATAATTCCCCTCACATAATTCCCCTTTTCATTCCTCATTGAGAAGAATGCAGAGTTAAGACAAGAAAGCATTTTCTTCAATCCAGACAGATCTGATAAATCCTCGTCTCACGTGCTTTCTGATTCGTGACAGACGTAAGCTCCATCTCAGAGGTCAAGAAGAAGGAATAGAAACCTCCTGCAAAACCTGTTCCTCCAAAGAGATCACAGGACTGACAACCAAAACCGCCTGGTCGTGAGGACGTTAGGACCTCGGGTGCTTATATTATGGCTATTTTATAAAAGATTATGAACTAAGAATTGTGCCACCTACATGCAGTACTATACGAGGTGGAATACTGTTCACAGGATAATTGCTTAAGATGGCATTTCCATTGCAAATAAGGTGACCACTGCAAAAGGTTTTTACAAAAAGACTTGCATGAAGTGTGTAATAAGGGCACTTAATATCATGGAGGAGACTCTTAGTTTCACTTAGGTGCATTATATTCTGCTGGCTCAGTAGTGTGCACTAGAATACCACAAATTTTAGCAATGGAAAAAAAATCCGGTATGTTTCAATTCACATAATTACATGTTCGAAAGCAAACGAATGCTCATTTTTGAGCATATAACTCTACCTTTATTTGAATAAAGTCCGTTAAGACTTATTTTCTACATTTTTTTGTTTTCATGGAGGTGATTCTAATTTCTTGATAGTCACAAGGTGGTGGAAAAGACTTGCAATTTACTTTCACAATGTTCAAAAGGACCTATGATTCCATCTAAAACGATACTGAATTCACAATCATAGCCACTTTTCTTCATGTGCATGAACATCTGATGACCCTCTCACTTTTTTTTTTTTATTATACCCTATGCAGTGACCATATACACAGACATCTCAAAAGTAAATAAACACCATCATTTTTGAAAAATTTATTTCTAGCAACTTCCTTCTAGCTGCTCTGCCATAGTAGCCAAGCTGATGGAGATCACTCACAGAAGTTCGACTCACTTGGAGTCACTCTGCAACATCAGCGGCCTTACAACGGGGATTTTTTTTTCCAAAAATCTGCTTGACAGTCCGAAGACACTTATCAGAGGGCTCAGGTCGACCTGAGCGGGATGCTGTTGATCCCTTTCTTAGCTTTTGAACTGTACAATCACTCTGTTGACTGTAACCAGAGGAATCCCAAGGTTTTGTGCAATCATACGCTGAATAAGTCCACCCTCAGACTGACCCACAATACGCCCTCTTTGGAAATCACACAACTCTTTTACTTCTGGTGTTCGCCGCACGGCTAGTCGCTCTAAACAATTAAAATACTGTCATCTGAAATGAAAAATAATAATATATTAAACAAGTTTAAAGCACCAGGTGGTGTCCACGTAGACGAAACCCTGAGGGGTGTGTATTTACTTTTGAGATGTCTGTGTATAGTGAATAAGAATCCATTTGGGATTCAGCCTAATTGTGGTGCATTAGAGAAGCTGAAACATCAGCAATATTAAAGATACAGGATTTCTTAAAGACTTAGGGAAATGTAAGATTCAAATTTGAAAAAAATAAGTTGAGAAATGTATTGATTGATTTGATCTCATAATATTGGACAAGAACTATCGTACTGAATGTGTCGCTTAGGAAATCAACAGTCTTCGCCGTAAATGCGACACAAATCCAAGACTCGTCTGGAAAACTCCATCCTATCTACCACTACCGTCGTAATCAAAGCACGAATTTCACAGGCTCCTGGAAGGTAGGTGGGCATCGTGACTTGCCTCTTTTCGCTTTCCACAAGGACAGCATGGGAAGAAACTCATCACTGAAGCGAAAAAAAGGAAGAAAAAAAACTTTGCTGTCCAGGAGCATCCCTTTCACAGCAGGACTCCTTCCCCTCTTTATTCTGTCACATGTAAAGATGAAACGCGTGTGCGTCTGAAAAGCCCGAATTCAGAAGGGCGGTGAGCGATAATGGCAGATAATTTTATGCCCTGCTGTGCTGAGCAGAAACGTGTCAGCCTGAATGAAGCCCAGGACAGGCCTCTGATCGGGCAACGGGATTTGAGAAGCGTTTCAGGATTCTCAGCCTATAATGTAGGTAATGCGTGACAGTCTGGAAGAAGAGAAAGGAAAGGTGAAGGGCATTGAGGGCCTGTAATCCAGGATTCACAAAAAAACACGCCGCAGCACCTGCTGCACTGCTCCATTTCTCCTGTGTAAGGACGCCAAGCTTTAACAACAAAAGGGTTTCGGTGACCGTGCCTGTGGTCAGAGTGGGGCTAATAAAAAGAGCAGCGTGTGTGTGTGAAGGTGTGAGGAGACACACGGTGCATGCTTACAAGCAGGGAAATGGTGTCATTTTTGTTTGAAAGTGTTAGAATTACATGACCTTCAGTTAAAGATTTCATCAGAGTTGCTTATCAGAGATTTTAAGGCACTGAAACACTTGTGGGAGTCTGTTGTTGGAGGAAAATAACCAACAATGGGCTGGTGTGATAAGAATCAGAGTAGTAGTATTAGGGCCAAGATTATAACAGCATAAGGGTTTCATTTCTCTCACAGCACAGTAATTTGCCAATGATGCCATGTTATTGATATTCCATGCTTTTAATCCAAGTTGTATTAGCAGGCTCTTTGGTCATTGTCCTGATCATAAGACCAACAAATGCAGCCAGTCATGTTACTGCGACCGTTTTCCATCCTGAAGACACTCTAATGTTGAAAACTTACTGTTACAAAGCACCGACACCGGAGTCTCCGTGCATAACTGACAAATAAAAAGTCTCCTTACATATCACTGACAAGTTCCTATGAATGAGCTGTTGCTATAGAAACGATATCGTATTAGAATGAGCAAATTAATTTAAAAAAAAAAAACCAAAAAAAATCTTTCCTTTTGAAACTGACAAGCAAAAAAAAGGATATATATATATATATGTGTGTGATGGTACAGTGGTACCCCACTTAACAAACGTTCTGCATAGCAAACACCGCTGCGAATGCACGCATGACTCGCAGAACGAATGCGCTTCGTAGGTCGCATGTGAAAAATCAAGTTTTACAGTAAAAAAAAAAAATGGCTGAATCCGGCCAGATGTGTCTCAGATGAAGACAAAGCACCATCAGCAGGGGGTGGTTCCAGTTTCACTTTTCTCGATTTTTTCGCAGCAACCTGGAACGGATTACACGATTTCCCTTAGAAGTCTATGAGAAATTGTGTTTCGCACAATGAACGCCCCGCTGGAACGGATCGCGTCTGTTATGCCTTTTTCTACTGTACCACAAATCACAAGGAACTGCTGATTAACTTGGAAATCCACATGCTAGGTCAGTCGGTAATTCGCTCTGACATATTGTAGAGATTAACCTCTTGATTGAGCCAAAGGAATTTATGGCACCGTAATCAAGAGGAGTCCAGTGATAAAGTTTTCTCTTCCTCAAACTTCCCGACACCAAATCCTTTTCCTTTAAAAGCTCTAGTTTTGGATTTGTACGAGGGAGAATCGAAAAGTAAAGGCAAAATACATTTAATGGCTTCAACAGAAGTAACTGTAGGAATTGAACATATCTTTCCCACATACACTGTATACACAAGACGACGGATTTGTTGCATCATTTAACTAGTTTCTGGATTTCCTCCGCAGGGAAGCTTTTCCGCTGCTCCCAAATCGAGGTGAGCCCCGCTTCCTTTACTTCATCATCAGAGGTGAATCTGTGACCGCGCGGCGTCTCCTTCAGTGGACCAAAGATGTGATAATGGCTCAGCACCAGATGCGGGCTGTAAGGAGGACGTGGAAGACGTTCGAACCCGAGCCGTTGCACTGTCTCTACTGTCCCTGCTGCTGTATGAGGACATGCATTGTCATGGTGCAGCAAGACTGTTTTGGACAGCATTCCTCTTCTTTTGCTGCAAATTGCAGGTTTAAGTTCATTTCACAGCAATGCACAGGAATTTGCACTGTTCAGTTTGCCCATGCACTTGGAAATGCCCCAGAATAGACCCTTCATGACCCAAAATGACATGATTTTCTTGAGGGACAGCTGATTTCTGAATTTCTTCTTTGGAGAAGACGAATGTCTCAACTCCATGCTTTGTCTTTTGCTCTCTGGGTTATGGTGCAATTTTAAAACTGCCTTTACTTTTTGATTCTCCCTCATACGTGCCATTTTCTAATGTAAAATTACTGTTTTTTTATAGCAAAAATCAATCATGGACATCCTTGCACGTGGCACTGTACGCATTGTTCATCATGTGTAAGGATGTCCATGTGGTGTAGAAAAGCATTTTTCACTTTGCATAAGGCCACCTGTTTATCGAATGCATGCAAATGTACAAGCAAGGTTATTTGCAAACCTATAATGGTGGACGTATAGTACATATGAACTGGAATGTGGTAATGTTCGTGTATGTGTGTGTGTGTGTGTGTTACCTCGGACAGGCAGAGCCATGCTGAGGTTGATATTACACAGGTGAGCCTGGCAGCACTCGACAATCTGGTCAGGTGACGGCGGGGTTTTGCAGGTCATGCGCCCCTGCTCGTACACTGTGAAGCAGCCCTTCTGATGGACCAGCACTCCGTCACTCATAGTCAGAGACGAGAAGCACTGCTGTCCCTTACACCGGTCACCCGTCACACAAGAACGGCCCTCACACACACATTCGTGCTCTTTCGGAAGCGCTTTCGTCTCTATGTCTGGAGGAGGGAGGATGACTGAAAGAATGGACGCGCAAATTAGCAAAGAACACGGCGGCATTTTATTTCAAATACGTCACTGTATTTTGATTCAGAAGCTCTTGATTCATTTAATATAACAGCATGACTGTTACAATATGTGCAATTGTTGATAAAGTGAAATAAAGGCCGTATTTCTTTGATACTTTTGGATGAAGTCTCGTGGGTAAGTGCTTTGTACCATTCCGAGGTAAAGCCGAAATGTTTTTCACACATGTTCCGCTAATGTACGATGTGTCTTTCTGTAATTATTTAAAATTGCTTAAATGATGACAATTCCAGACATGCTGTTACGGGGAAATTCAATTTTCAAGGTGGTAGCAGGAACTCTACATCACATCACGTCTCATCGTTGATTATTTTCCTATAGCAGCATGCCTCCAAGTGTTGGAGCTGCAGTTATGATTGATATCCAGCTGAACAGACTTCATAAACCTTGTCTTACGTACCTCTAGTTGGGGTTTCCACTGTCATGTTGGCGTTACACAGGTGACCTGTGCAACATTTAATCATGCTATCAGGTGAGTGGGGTGTGTCACAGTTAGCCTTGCCCCTCTGAGAGGCGGACAAACAGCCTTTATGGCGCTGCAGGTTTCCATTGGTGACCGTGATGGAGGAGAAACACTGCTCTCCTACACACCGCCCGCCACTCGCACACTCTGCTCCCTCACACACACATAAATACTGCGTGGAATCCTTATCTGGAGAAGGAAAGGAATGGATGAGAAACATAACCAAGTTTAGTAGTCTAGATGATTGTATATGCTGGTCTAATTTAGTTGAGCATCGTCTGGTTATCCTAGCATTGATTCGTTTTTGTCTGGTTTGTATATGCTAGTCTAGATTAATTTAGCCTAGGCTCGGGAACCTGATCCGGATTTGTTTATCCTGATGTGTGTATGCCAGTCTAAATTAATTTATCCTAGTTTCAGTAACCTGATTTGGTTTATCCTGGTGTGTATATGCGGGTCTGGATTAGTCTATCCTGGTGTGTATATGCAGGCCTGGATTAGTTCATCCTGGTGTGTATATGTTGGCCTAGATCAGTGTATCCCTTTGTGCATATACTGGTCTAGATCAGTATATGTATATGATGACCTGGATCAGTTCACCCTAGTTTGTATCAGGATCAGTTTTTCGTGGTCTAGATAAATCTACCCTGGTGTGTACATGTTGCTTTAGATCAATTCATGCTGGTCTAGATCACTTTATCCCAGTGTATATATGGTGGTCTAGATTAATTCATCCTGGTGTGTATATGCAGGCCTATATTAGTTTATCCTGGTGTGTGTATATGCTGGTTTAAATCAGTTTATCCTGGTCTGTATACGCTGCTCTAAATTAATTTAGGTTAGTCTCAGTAACCTGGTATAGATTAGTTTATCTGGGTCAGTGTATGCTGATTTCGATTTGTTTGTCCTGGTCTCAGGCAGTCTACACTGGTTTAGATTAGGTTATCCAGGTTTGTTTATCCTGGCCTGCATATGTTAATCTTGTTCAGTTTATAGCATTCTGAGTCTAGTACGCTGGTCTTGGTTAGTTTTTCCTGGTCTCAGTATCCTGGTCTAAATTTCTTTATCCAGGTTTGTTATTTGATGGTCAAGATTAGTTAATCCAAGTCTGGTCTAGATTACGTTATCCTGGTCTATATATGCAGGTCTAGATGAATTTATCCTAGTCTCGATTATTTTGTATTTTGTCGTGGTCCATGGCACGGTGCAAAAGTAGACTCCTGCTTCCAGATGATTTAGGAATCTGTGTTAGTTGTGGCACTTTAGTTGAGCACAAATGACAACACAAAAAATTAATATCTAGTTGTTGTTTTTTTTTTTGTTGTTGTTTTTTTGAACATCTTTATGAAAATGCAGGAGACTCACCTGAGCTTGGCATCTCTACAGTAAGGTTGCTGTTGCACAGTGCTCCCTGGCAGCACTGCACCGTGACGCCAGACTCCGGCGGGGAGCTTCCGCACTGTACCGCCTCTTCCTCCATACCCACAATGCACCCCTTCTGTTGCAGGGGCGTCCCGTTCCAGACGGAGACAGAAGAGAAGCACTGCCGGCCAAAGCAACGGCCGTTGCTGCCGCATGACTGCCCCTCGCACACACACTCAAAGTCATTCACCGTCGCTTTATCTACACGACACGCGCGCACACACGCACACACACACACACACACACACACACACACACACACACACAGACACACACACAGACACACACACACACACACACAC
>JAQMCW010000034.1:21542791-21554150 GCA_030068335.1 Chrysichthys cranchii
AGTACACAGATGCACTAGGTAACTCTGTGAGTCGAGGGAGAGTGTGTGAGGTATTACACAAGGATTAGCGATCTGGTCATCGTCTGCATACTTCCGGGTGTCGTCCACATACTTCCGAACGTCCACGTATATTACACGCTGTTACGCTGCGAATTTTTAATATTTTCTAAATATTTTATGATTTTTAGCGTATCACAATAGTCATCGTAACTTTGAAAAATTGTAAGTCAGGCCATCGTAACTCGGGGAGCACCTGTACAACTCTTGGCAGGGTTTTTGTTGCAATATTCTACCGATATTTTTCTTGTTTATATACATAAATTTCAATAATCCTGCAACAGTATAACCTTATTTTTCAAAGCCAAAACCAATGAAGTGCGTTCCAGTTGTCCATTCTGACTGTAAAGTAAGAAGGGCGTCACTTCAGTATAGACTACCACCATGGACTGATTTTGTTCGATAGATGTGACCTTTACGTAATGTGAAGTGATGATGCATGCACCCACTTGAACAGCACTCTTCCTCACAAGTACCATCTGCCTTATCTTTAAATCTGGTATAATGAACTTAAAGCTTATGCCCCATTGATGAATGGTCGGGCTACGCTAATTCCAGAGCTGCTACTTGCAGGACGAATCGATCACTCAGAGCCAGACACTTTGTCTCCTGGTTTAATGAGGGGGGACGGAGTGAGGGAGGGGGCGTGAGTGCTGAGCGGGCGTTGCGATTCACTGGGAGATGGACAGCTGCATTGTGCCGCTCCAACGTGTCCAATATTGCGCTGATTGTCATGCAAATTCCCTGCCCGCCGTTTCATTTGATGGAGCGTACAGCAGCACCGAAATCATCCGAGCTGTCAAAGTGACGCGCGGCGAGAGAGGAATTTCGTTCCCGACTGAGCTGAATGAAGCAGATCAGTGATTAAACTGAACCAGGAGTGAGGAATGCGTAGGCTCCCAAAGGCCTCGATTTAACATGCAGCAATTTTTTCATCATTACAGTTTGTGATGCGAGATCTTGCAATCAGCGATCATGTACAAAAGGTAATTGTTGGAAAAATGAATTTGTTGCACAAAGGTAACTTCAGACTCAGAAAAGAGGTATATGTCCACTGTGTATTCTACTAGGGCCAATTTCCCAACAGGGCAAAGGTCTCTTTGGTGTGCAATTGAACAAGATGCTAGTTTGGAAGGACAGTATTTGAGAGTGACATTATACAGCTAGATGTTTGTGGCTTTTCACCAAACTGTTGTCTCAAATCTAGAAGCATCGAGTTGTGTAGAATGTCTCTGAATGCTGTAGTATTACAATCTGCCTTCACTGGAGCTAAGAGACCCAAACGTGTTCAAGCATGACGGCGCTCCTGGGCACAAAGCCAGCTCCGTGAAGACTCCATGATGCACCAAGGTCAATGTGGAAGAACTCGAGTGTCCTGCACGGAGCCCTGACCTCAACCCCACTGAACGCCTTTGGGATGAACTGGAATGTTGACGACACACCAGGCCTCTTTAACTGCCCTCTTGTGGCTGAATGGATAGATCCCCACAGCCACATTCCTGAGCCTTGTGGACAGCCTTCCCTGAAGAGCCAACTGTGTAAATGCCGCAACAATATTAACACCAATAGTTTTGGAATAAGATGTTAGGTACTGAGGTGTTCACATACTTTTGGTCATATAGTGTATTCTTTACTTCACACAAACTACAGAGGCATTTAATGTGTAGCATTTAGGCATATTCAGTAGAATGTTTGTTTTACTGAATATGACTTTTTAGCCATTTTTTTATTTAACAAATCTGTCGAACTATTTAAAAGTGTCCACTTTCTAGCCAGTCCTTCAATGGGTGAAATGAAAGCTCTGGTGAGTTTACTTTCTGAAACATTATCTTTAGTGAAGTTTAGCGAGAGAAAATTCAAGAAATATATATTCAAGGGTAATTGGTTCATTCTCTGTCCCCCTTTTTTTCCCCGCAGTTGGGATATAATCAATTTTGACACTTATTTCTTATGAAATGGAAGAGGGAACCTGGAATACGTAGCGAATATATAACCTTTAATGCGGTACTTCCATCAGATCATGGTAATCACTGAAACACGCTGTGTTTTGAAATGATTTTTGCAGTGGAAAATTTGAAGCACTTATAATACAAAAGAAAACTTTTTATTGGGAACAGGATTAGTGACTGAAGTGAAAGATTTCATGCTCTACATTACACAGGTTTGATTAGACAGAGACAGACAGACGGTGATAGACGGACGGACAGAGATTGATACGGACGGACGTACAGACAGACGGATACGGAGAGACAGACTGATGCAGACGGACGGATACGGATACACACAGAGCGACGGATACGGAGACAGACGGACAGAACGACGGATACGGACAGGGCGACGGATACGGATATATACGGACAGAGCGACGGATACGGAAGGATACAGATAGACAGAGCGACGGTTACGGACAGACTTTATTAATCCGTAGGGAAATTTGGTTGTCCTAGCAGCCAGGTATGTTGACAAAGTACAAATGCAGCATAAAAGCAATAGTAAAGTATTACAAATACAAATGGAGAGCTACAGTAGAAATAAAATGTATATATTTATAAAATATATACATTTATATTTACGTGTGTATGTAAAACGATGAAATGAAATATTCAGGTGGGGCATTTGGTGCAGTTTGAAACTGAAGATATTAGATGAGGTACATTATTAAATTAAGTGTGTGTGTGTGTGCGCACGGCTAAGGCGGAGAGAAACAGGGCTCACTTGGCTAATGGTTTGTCTATGATGGTGCAGATGGAAATAGTATATGATGCATGATAAGTAATGTTTATTATAATATGATACTCTATGTATAACTTTCTGTATTCCTCAGTAAAGGGTGCGACAGCACAATGTGACGTTCTCTCTTGCGCAAATGTACAAAAAATATTGTGCTTATGTAGTGATTGGGATGTTATCTCCGGTCATAGCTAGAGTTCCATCCAGTCCAATTTTTTTTTTTTTTTTTGGTTGCATTGTTTCTAATGTTGTATTGGTTTATCATTTGTTGAAAAAAAAATGAAATAAAAAATAAGTCTAGATTTGCAATGTTTTTCTAAAACACATCACATGTGCTGTCATGTGATGAAGCATTGTTCCCCGGTAGCATGTTTTTCAGCTTCCTTATTAGGCGAGAATAACAAAGTGAGGTTTTACGACAGTGTTGGTAATCCCTAAAATGACGAGAGTCATTAATAAGCCAAAAGTCGGAAAATATAACGGAATACAAAAACTGTCCATCATCATGGTGATGAAAAAGACTCATAGTAATGAGGAGGGGAGTCTGTTGGTCCAGATTGCTCAGGTCCAGTGCAGATCATCTGCACCCAGTTGTCTTTGCTCAGCATGTTGCTGCTCAACGAGACGGTATTTGACAGCTTTTATCCATGTTGAGATTATTTAAAGGGCTTCAGTCTGATTCAAAATGTTATGACATGATAAAATGTTTTCTTCTGTGTTTCAGAGCCCCAAAGGGACAGGGTGGAAATGTATTCTCTGGGTATTGACGCTGAAATTGTTCCCTTGTACATGCAAGTTGTCTAGTAACAGTTTCGTCACAAGGTTTAGAGACAGAACGGTGAACTGTAGCTGCTTTTTATCCTTTTGTGTCTCACACAATCGAGTGTTGGGTTCATGCTGTGTGATTACTAATCAATGAAAGTCAGTCTTCATATATGTTACAGTCCTTAGGCTCCGTACCTGATCCATTCAGCTGCAGAGCCGGCAGGGAAGAAGAAAAAACAAAAGGGAGAAATCTTCGAGCTGAAGATCTGTATCTATATCATATCTTGTAATTCCAGAGTAAACATGGAGTCCAGTAGTGGGTCTGTGCCATCAGCTGAAAATCTTTTAGTTCACATGGCTTAGGCTCGGATCTTCAGGGCGAATGTTCCTTGATGCCAGGCTTTATTAATACTGCAGGGTTGCCAAGCAGGGATTAATTCATGTCTTGTTAGGCTTTAATACCTGCACATGCTTTCGGTTCTCTGCCTATTCATTTGGTTGCGTCATTCACGTTAATTATTACTTTGTGTATTATTATCAACATGATTTTTATTCGTTCCACGAGTTTTATTCCACCACTTTTGTGAGTGTCTTTATGCTCTTGACAGTGAAAATCTCTCCGCTAGGAATCTGACCTTCCTAAAAATCTATCAACGCGGTTGTATGTTGTATGACTCCTATTGGCTTTAATATGATGTGGTGTATGTCCAAAAAGTATGTAGACACCTGATCATCACACTTGAATACGGGACCCAAACTGAGCCAACAAAGGTAAAACCAAGCAATTTTACCGGTTCTCAGCCCCAGTGAGCACCTCTGGGATGACCACTGAGTGCACCCCAACACTCCTCATCCATCAGTACTGATCACTAATCACTAATGCTCTTGTGATCCTCTATGGAGCAATTCTCCAAAATCTGGGAGAAAGCAAAGAGGGGGACAAATCTGGCACGTTGGGAGGGGGGAAGCCACACATGGGTGTGATGGTCAGGTGTCCAATTGTAGTATGTGTAGTCCTCAAGTCACGCTGGAGATGCATTCTGCTATACCCATCGTAAGTGGAAAATGACATAGGCCGTGGTAGTTTAGCCTAGCCTAGCCTACCGAAGAGTCTTTTCCTGTAGGAGACATGCCAGGGCGTTTAGAAGACATGCTTTTGAATTCAAATTAGCTCTTGAAGCACACAAAGAACCACCCGGTAATGCACTGTACAGTACACCGATACACAAGGTAACTCTGTGAGCTGCAGGAGAGAGTGAGGCATCACGCAGAGCGAGTGATGCGTACATCCGGGCGTCGTCCGAATGCATTGTACGACATACATTGTTGCAGCTGACCTGCTAGAGATGCCTGCCCACGAATCTTAAATATTTTCCAACTATTTTAGAATTTTTATCATAGCACATTCGTCATAGTAACTTTGAAAAATCACAAGTCGTGCCATCGTAATTAGGGGAGCACCTGTAGTTTGTGTGTCCAGGTAAATAAGGCATGCTCGACCATCATCATAGAAGTGGTGAGAAGATTGGGAAATGGTGTGTGAGTATATGGGGGGTTATGTTTATTACTGAATGTTTTGGAAGTCTGGAAGGTTTAAAAAAAAAAAAAAGATAGTAAATGATGGAGATATTTAAGTTAAGTAAGTAATCCATGAATGTCTTTTGTCGCTTTAGAGATTCCATATGTGTATGCAGACATAAGTGAAGAGCACCAGACCCGTATCCTGTCCTGTCTTTACAAACTTGACCTGAATACTTCACTCCGAATTGCTGATCTGGCTAAACACGATTCAAATCATTCACTGTGACGCAGCGACATGTTCCTTTCTAATTACCTATTTATGGTTCTTTGATCCAGTAAATCGGTGTTCTGTTTTAGTTGAGTAATGTTGGCACTTCCTACACCAAGAGAGCTCAGTGGTCTGTGCACTGATGAAGGTGGACGGGAGCAAGTCTGGACTCCGAGAGCGTTTAGTGCCACCGCCCCGCTCTGCAAGACTGACCCTGTCTCCGAACCCCGCACTTCCTGCTGTCATGGCTGAGAGATGATGTTTGTGAAGGGAAAAGTTCCTCAGTTAACAACTGCATTCTGTTCTGTTCTGGTGTTTTCTTACTCAGTATTAATCTTTTTAAATATATTGCTGAGGGTGTTATGACTCTTGATTTCACTTCACATCCCAAGCCCTGGTTTAAAACCTAACTAAAACCTAGAATGACTGACAGTTGAGTAGGGGTCTTGAGCTCTCCTACAGTAAATGACACCCCCGTGGAAACCCCACCCCTTCCCCCCATCTCACAGTAGTGATGGATTAGCTATTATCCACTCCCAATTTTTTTTTTTTCGTTTCAAAGTTGCACCGTCACGCCAGACTCGCCTCCTGGCAAGGCAACCGGAGAATGTTTGGCATTCATTATTGTGAAATAAAAGCGATCAGTGAGTATTTAACTATTAAGATATTATTCGTTACCTATATTTATTAGGGATACCACTGAAAAATCTCAGGAAAATGCTCAAAAAGGGCACTTTTGTTTTTTGGGTTTTTTTGCGTTTTTTTTTTTTTTTTTATCAGGAATTTTTCATCAGAAAGCGAAGCTCAATCGTATGTATGATGAAGCGTCAGATCGAAAATATTTATCCGATACTTTTACTGTTAGCTGAGTGAGGATTAGTAAATGATTCTTCTGCACCGCTCAGCGCTCAGACACGTTCAAACAGCTTGGGCACCAGCAGTCATCCGAGAAAAATGTCAGCCCTGTGGAAACATTTCAGGACATTACGCAAGCACTTTGTAAAAAGACCGTACCTAAAATGTACTGTTAATTTAATTTATTATTATTATTTATTATTATTATTGTTGTTTTCAAACCCCACATTCCCCCACCCCCCAATAAGGCTAACATTCCCCCACCCCCCAATAAGGCTACACATTATTCCTCTTTGGGATTGGCAGTGCAGCTTTTGCTTCAGCTTTTTTTTTTATTATCAGCCTGCACTTACTACACGGACAACTCGGACTCGTAGGTCATGAAACGCAAGACTCCGTTTTCTCGAAAAACCAGCTCGGAAGGACCTGTCGACGATACAAACCAGAATACTTATCCGCACGGCGTGACTTTCAGTTCATTGCTGAAACGTTCCCCTCTCGTCATCAGTGATTCCATTTAAAAGCCGTTCATCAGCAAGCATTTTTGTCAGTAACACCATTGAAAAGATTAACACTGCCCTTAAATGTAACAGCTCATCATTACGCACTTCATTAGTTGGATAAATCGCGCAGGAACAGAAAGAGGACCGAAGTGTTTAGAGCAGAGGGACTTCATAACCGGAAAGTGGCCGAAGAACGTGTTTTTTAAATAAGATTTGGCCAGCAAAGATTCGGTGCTGCTGCCGGCACAAAGGTGTCCAGGTTTCGTAACGAGGATTAAACCATCCAGGCGAGTCCTTGCGATTTATTGCTGGGTGATGTTTTATGGTGCCTGAGTGACCTGATTCATGGCCCTTTGAAGGAGTGCTTTATTGATTTAAGGGTGTGTGTGTGAGCAATGATGATAAGAGGAAATGAGTGTGTTGTATGGCTTCAGGTGGTACATGTCTGTACTTCCTCTGCGGAGCATGGTGAAGCCCAGCCCTTCCTACGGACAGGTCTTAACAGTGGTCAGAATTTGCTGAGCGTTCACCGAGAGTCTGCTCATCATGGTACAGGCTCCAGGTGGTTCCCTCACGTCCAGACCGCCACCGATCTACGAGGGAGGGAAGAGAAGGATCGGTGGCTCTCTACACACGCGTCTACTCACATCCCTGATCTTAGCAGGTAGGAGCTCTCATCTGTGTGAGCGCTGTTTGAGGATACAGGCGCAAGTTTCCTCGTTCAGGACTTCATTTGTGGAGTAATAAGCGATTAGATCTTCTGCTCGGTGGTGGTCTTATGGGCTTGTGGGAATATTTTCCTGGCGAGAGCTTGAGCGCGATCTTGTAAGTCTGGGAGATGTTCCAGGTCCTCTGGGTGTGTCAAACAGAGCAAAACTTATTTCAGCTGCTGTTTATATTTCTGGTCCTTTCCTCTTGTCTCGCGCAAACATGTGCCGAGGATAATTATAGTATTCCGCGTGCTCTGTTGTCCGTCGTTTTAATTGCATGTTATTCAGCCACCGACCTTTTACCTTCTTCAGCCTCATCCTACAAAGGCCAGAATTCGTAGTTATTGGTAAAAAGGGGCGCGGTCTTGATTAGGAGGATTTGGAGAAATCTTTGAGGCTTATTCTTTTAAATGCTAGAATCCAAACGTTCCCACACACGATGGCTCCTGCTTATCTGCAGCTGTGATGAAGGGTTTTTCATTCAAAAGGTTTGAGTCGGGAGTAGAAATGGGTCTCGAAAGCAAAATGTGGGAATGGACTCTCCGTGATTTTTTTTTTTTTTTTTTTTTTTTTTTTTGCTTATAAGCTGTCAGTCTTTATTATTTATTTATTTAAAAAAAAAAGTTTAATTGTTTTTATATTTCATGTGACTGGGGTTTAATAGGGAGTGTTCCTTATTGCTTACTGAGGTTTGGGTCCAGCAGTCTGATGAATGGTAAGGACAGCAGCTGGTTTGCACTGGATAGTTTAGTGTTCAATGTATGTAAAGATGTTTGTAATGTTATTTCATTTTATGGGGGATAAATAATCATTTATTAACAAGTTTGAAGCCCTAGGTGGTGTCCGCATACATAAAACGGTATAATGAGGGGTGGCTATTGACTTTTATGAGGGTCTGTCTGATGTACTAAGATTGATAAGTAAACTAGAGTGCTTTTCGGGCCTCTTATTTCTGTCCGGACCCGAACCCAACAGAGCAGTGACCGAACCCGACATGCATTTATATGTTTCTGTCCGAACCCGATTGGAATTTTAATGTTTGGCCGTTTTTGGGCGCTCTGAAAGGAGGTGCGCTTCGGACTGGGAACAGAAAGTAAGTTTACTATTTTAAATATCAAAGGTTTTTGTGCTGACGTGACCGAACCCGAGTAACATTTCGAAATATCTGTCCGAACCCAATCCGACCCGTCGGGTCCCGTCCATGGTATCCATGCTCTAAAGTAAACGTGGTTTGGTATGGTAATCAGGAGTCTAGTTTTCCTCTATGTCCTGTCTCTTACTCTTAAATATGCACCCAATATCGATTTAAAATCCTCACCATCGCTGTGCATTAAGCACTGCAGGAAACTACAACAGTTTTTGTTAGATTGTGAGTCGAAATGAAGAAAACTAAGACTAAAGATGACTGACTGGTGCAGCTCCAACTCCTAGGAAAATGAGCCGTCAGTCCAAAGCTCAGCAGCAGTCGGGGCCAACGATCCTTGTAAAACATGCTCACTTGTCGAAATCATAACTCAAGCCTAGACACAACAGGCAGCCAGTAGTGACCACGGAGACGTATTTTTGTTTGATATTTAAAAAAAAAAGTTGTTTGAAAGAAACCGAATCCCCTAGTTTGGCAGCACTTGGGTTGGGGCACATATCGGTATCGGGCATTGTTTCATGATCGTAGTAATTCTTGCATGTTTTATTTGGTAGGCCTGGATATTTCGAAGGAAAGCTCATGAGTGATCATTTTTCCCCCACTTTATCAGGAGTCAAGTCAAGTATTGTATCAACTTTGTTTACTGAGGACTGAAAAGGCGACCTTGGCACACACATGGCTTTTATGCCGCTGAGTCAATGCGCTGTTTGTGAGAAGCAATTAAGTCTAGTGTGTCTTTGGGGAGGTTTTAGTGAGGCATCTATAAGCTGCGTAATGAGAGTGGGCCATTCAGACCCGTTCAATCCCTCTCTCATTCAGTCGGGCGTAACGTATACACCCACACAGCGCAGAAGGCATCATCCAGCTCAACCTCAGCAACCCCCCAACTCTCTTTCTCTCTCTCCAGAAGTTCAAAGCCGAGACCGCGAGACGGGTTTGTTTCACTTTGAGCTAAATGTTTTGTCCCTTATGGATTTCAGCTTTATTAGATTGCGAGTTGCTTTCAGTGTTAGCCACAGCTGAACGCGTGATTAAGTCGGAGATAGGCAACCAACTAGCTCAGAGATCCTCAGGGCCGTGACGGTGAGCAAGGAGGCCGCTAGTCTGATCAGGAGCGCTTTATCGTTAGCAATCAGCGTGCTGTGGCCAGCTTTGATCTTGATAAGTGGTCCCCAAGCAGGCAGTAGCCACCCAGCGCATTAATAATGCATTGTGCTGTCTTCTTCAGTTAGACATCCAAGAGCGTGCAGCTCATTCGTGCATTCATTTTACGGGATGCGCTGGGATTAGCCACCAGAGAGCGTGAGACAATTTGGCAGTATTGCAGTTGTGAGTTTAATGTCATGCTTAGGTCCAAGGGGTAATCCGGAAGTAGTCAGGGGTAAACAGTGTGTAGGGAGATTTGATGGGACCTGCCTGTAGGTAGGTGCGCGGGACAGTTTAGCCGACTTTGGAGCTCTAGTTCTGCTACGGAGCTGTCTGTCTGCCCGTCTGTCTATCTATCGATCTATCTATCATTTTTGGCAGTTGGGGGGATTTATAAACGTACCCAGGCATATCAAAAGTTCATTTTTGAAGCATGTATTTCTAGAGACTTCCTTCTAGCTGCTCTGCCATAGAGTAGCCAAGTTGGAGATCCCCCACAGAAGTACTCCGACTTACTTGGTGTCGCTCTGCAACATCAGCGGCCTTACAACTGGGATTTTTTTTCAGTAATCCTCTCGACAGTCTGAAGACACCTGTCAGAGGGTCCAGGTCGACCTGAATGGGATGCTGTTGATTCCTTTCCTTTGCTTTTGAATTGTACAATCACTCTGTTGACTATAACGAGGAATCCCAAGGTTTTGTGCAATCATACGCTGGCTAAGTCCACCCTCAGACTGACCCACAATACAAACTCTTTGGAAATCACACAACACTTTTACTTCTGGTGTTCGTGACATGGCTAGTTGCTATAAATAATAATAAACTGTAATCTGAAAATAAAAATAATCATATAATTAACAAGTTTGAAGCATCAGGTGGTGTCTGCACAGATAAAACGGTATAATGAGGGGTGTCTCTTCACTTTTGTGCTGCCTGTTTATTATTTATTTTAAGGTTATTTATTATTTTTGTTTGCAATTTTAACATCTGTTGGTAACAGAGAAAAGTGCGCATTGCTTTGCATTGTTTATTTTATTTTACTTTCCTTCATAAGGATTTTCTGGGTATTGAGTTGAATCAAATCATGAGCGCTGGCTGTATGGTGAATGGAATCGACTTGTGACTGGAGTGTCTTGTTGAACACCTACCGTAAGATGGAACTGACGATGGCATTAGTTTTAGACCTTTGCAGGAATCGGAGACATGCATGGACACATCTTGCATCCCGCTTCAGGGAGGAGTCCTTGGTGGAGTGATACCTGACTCCAGATTACTTTTTGGGCATAAAATAATGATGGTGCTTGAGTGGAAATTCATGCTTGACTCTTAATTTATTAATATTGCATTTGATATGTCAAAGCATCCACCATCACCTGAGCTCTGCCTCTTTTTGTAAAAAATTTATTTATTTATTTATTAAAAGGTCACGTACAGAGAGGGGGCGGGGATGGTTGGGTCCACTGATGTGCGGTGTGGTTCATGGCTGGTGAGGTAGTAACATTTCATTATGTGATTTCTGCATTCATTTGGTTTTCTTCATTAAACTCTCAGTTGCTGGTGTCTACCTTACACACACACACACGCACACACACACACACACACACTTTATTTATTACCTCCTGTTTCGATTGAAAGTCCAGTTTAGAAAATTGTTTGAGCT
>JAQMCW010000034.1:21587604-21600428 GCA_030068335.1 Chrysichthys cranchii
ACCAAACTTCATGAATGTTTTTTGTGACAAAGAAGTATCTGTTCCAATCACTCTATCAGAGGAAAGTCAGAGTTGTAAAAATAACGGGAAGCTCAAGAGAGCCATGATATTATGTTCTTTAAAAGTGTATGTAAACTTTTGACCACAACTGTATGTGTGACAATGGACACGATAAAATTTAGTCCTGAAAATAAGTCCTGACTGCATCGCCACACTTGCAGTAAGTTTGGAAAATCTCTTGTTAACGCACAGTCCAGTAATTTAATTGTGGCAAAATAAAGAGAACTGAATTAATTACAGAGTGGAAATTATATTGCCCAGCTCTGTATAGGACAGTGAGTTAAATATACAATGATATTTAGGGATAAATTAAAAAGTGTACATTAAAGAGTGAGCGTATTTTGGTCCGTGAAAGAGAGGATGCTGGGGGCAAGATGGAGCTGGCAGATGATGGCGAATATAGAAAGCAAAAGCCTCGGGAGCATTTTTTTTTACATCAAAGAATGTCTCAGGATGTGTCTGGGGAAAAACGAGAGCGTATGGTCACGCTAACATTACATTATTGGTGATTTAAGGTTCTCTATTAATGGGGTTTTTTCTTACGTACAAACACTGACTCCTGTTGTTAATGACAGTGAGATAGGATAGCGTGCACTACACATGAAGGAAGATGGTAAATCCTGCCTTATTACATCCTCCAAGTCATTAGAAGAAAACGGCTTATTCCCTTTTTTTTTTTTTTTTTTTGGGGAGACGCACGATTGCTCTTCGCTGGACAGTTTTTGCAGCGTCACTGTCTGTCCCAGCGGCGTCGTCACTTCACAGCTGAGCTTTAGCGTGATGAAGTCCAGACTGCCAGTAATAAAGCACAATGACCTAGTGAGAGCCATGAGGGTGGGTGGGTGGGTATGCCTGTGTGTGTGTGTGTGTGTGTGTGTGTGTGTGTGTGTGTGAGAGAGATGGCCAGATATGGCTGCAGGAGGATTTGTAGTGTCCCAATTGTAATGAATTCCCGTTATAGAGTTAAGCTTGATTACTGCTCACCATATCATGCACACACAGGGAGCTCGTAAACGCTAACCCAATTATAGCAATTTGTAAGCTTTATGCCACGGCTCGTATCAATAATTCACACGGCCATCTGGATGCATGTTTTTATTTATTTATTTATTTATTTATTTATTTTAGAAAATGTTCTCATGCAGTGCAAGTCAGCCAATTTCCGTAAAGATTAAAGCTTTTTTTGGAGATTTAAGTGTCTGTGGCGGTCTGCAGAGCGTTAGATGCTCAGACAGAGAATTAGTCTGGCTGTTCGTGGACGTGACTCACAAAGACGGCGAGGAGGTGGCGATAGGAAGCTCTGCAGACACAGACACACTCAGAGCAGCAAGAGCTCCTGCGTCAGGATGTCAGACCCGCTCGGGCAACAGATATGCTGAAGAAACAAGTACACACACACACGCACTCTGTGCACTGTGGACTCTCTGCAGAGTCCATTATCATCCATATGAGACCGAGCTGCATGATGCTCCACATGGGGATGAGACAGGGGACTTCCTGTCCTGTCCTTATACAGATTTGTGCTGGACTGGAAAATAGGGATGCTTTTAAAGCTCAGCAATTTGTTCTCGGTCAAATCAAATGAAAGATTTGGATACATCATTACCTTAACGAGAGATTATAGAAAGCGTTCTAGCTTTTAATTATTGGATGCGGCTCTTGACTTTGTGATTGTCATGAGGAAGAAATTCAGGAGGAGATCTGTAGGGATCCGGATGTTCGAACTGAAAGACTGTTGTGGAAAAACTAACACCCTAGTGCTTAGCTCACATAGTGTGTTGAGGCTATTTAATTTAAAAGCTAGTTAAAGAGGAAACAAATAGGATTTAATTCCTTAAAACCTGCTTATGGCGTATGATGCCTCTAGGCTTAGCCTGTGACTGGGCATAAGCTCAGTGTGCACCCAAAAGATTAAAGGTAAGGTGCTTACACCTGTGTTTTTGTTAGTTTTTTTCCTCTTTCATATGTGCATTTTTATGTTTCCATAGATGTGTCGAGTTCCGCCGATGCCAAGTCTGTCAGGGAGCAGCTGTCACTGTGCTCACCAGAGCAGAGCTCTCTGCACGAAAGTGAGGGTCCGTCTGCACACCACACTTCTGATCAGGAGCCGCACTGCAGCTCACACGGGGACCAGATATCGCAATAGAGTGAAGGAAACAAGCAAAAATGTTCTTGCTTAAGAGCCTAGAACGGATAGAGCGCTCTCCGGGTGGAATATTAGATTAGTTATATTACTCATGTGGTGGGCAGTTTTATTTAAAGTGAGCGAGAATACGATCCACTCAGTCAGGAGGCAGTTGTGAGATCTCAATTCCTGCAATCTCAATTTTAAGATCACTAACTTTAAAAAAAAAAAAAAAAAAAAAAAAAAAAAAAAAAAAAAAAAACCCTCCGACATAGCACACTGTTTACTAGAGGTGTAATAATCAGACAGTCGATTAATCAACAGCGGATTAAATGGCAACAGTACAATCGATGTATTATCAATCATAAATGTATCAGTGTTGATTATAGATTATTATTGAAAAAAGGGGGAAAAAAACTGGTGCATACGAAATGTAACTTTTTTTTTTTTTTTTTTTTTTTTTAAGGTGTAAATCATTTTTTAAGCTAAGGTGATTTGCCCGTTACTCTATCTCGAAATTAGTCCTTCTTTATGATGCATCATCATCATTCATGTATTAACAGTGGCTCCACCCCAGATTCTGAACTAAATATAAATCAGAGGATGTACTAAAGCGAATCGTATCGTAGCGGACGCAGTGGTATCGTCAGACATCACACTGTGGCCTTAACAATTTAAATTGTATGATACCTTAACACAGGGGTGTCCAGTCTTATCCACAAAGGGTCAGTGTGTGTGCAGGTTTTCATTCCAGTCAAGCAGGAGCCTCACCTGATTCCACTTGTTTTTGGAATGAAACATTTGTTGAATTTGGCTTACAATAGACTCGCGTGTGGCTTCTGCACGGTTGGGGTGTAAACCTGCAGCCACAGCTGCCTTTTCTGGATGAGATGGGACACCTCTGCCTTAGGAGATTCAAATATGGGTTTCTTCCTTTTTTCTTTTCTTTTTCTTCATGACTAGGTGTTAGGTGGGTTCAACATTTGAATGATAAAGTAGGTCCGTCCCCAGGATCTACGTTGGCCTGTAGAGTGTCTATAAAATGACGGACAGGAGGCATATCCAGTCACAAACGCAAACCAGTTTTCCCCAAATGGGTTTTTCTTAATTTTCTCTCAGCAAAACGATGGCTTTTTTGTGCAGTGGATTTGTACAAGCAATGAATGAAAAATAATGAGCTGTTGTACCTTTAAGAATCAAAATTGTATCGAAGTTTAAGTGGTATCATGAAATGTAAACGAACCGTTGCCTTGAAACAATCAGAATCGTATCGTATAATACAGGGGTAGCTCAGGGGGTTAAGACGTTGGACTACTGATCGGAAGGTCGGGAGTTCAAATCCAAGCACCACCAATCAGCCATTGTTGGGCTCTTGAGCAAGGCCCTTAACCTCAAATGCTCAGTTGTATGAAAGTGATAAAAATGTAAGTCGCTCTGGATAAGGGCGTCTGCCAAATGACGGTAATGTATTCATAATCGTATCATATATTATTCAAATATCAAATCGTAGCCTTAAGAATATCATATCGTTACCTCGAGAATCTAAATCCTGTTGTATCGTTGCCTGAAGTTTCCGTGAAGTCTTTTAAGAATCAGAATCTCATTGTATCGCGTGGAAATCTTGATGTTTACGCCCCTAATGTTCGTACTCCTCAAGCTTATCTTGTTATAAGCTCAGAATGATTTTTAAAGTATAGCACTGTTCCCCTCTATAGAGAAAATAGAGTTTAGTTACTTATAACAGAGGTCAAAGGGCAGGTTTTTAAATTTTATATATGCAGTTCATATATTGGTCAAACGCTTTTATTAATTATTCACTTGAAAGTATTTATACTCGAGGCTCCATCTGTCTAATTCATCTTCTCGGAGATGGAGGTGAACCACCCCACCCCCCACCCCCCCTTCATGTCAGTCTCCTCATAAAAGCCTTAGTGTAGCGGTTGTAGCTTTTAACATGTGCTATGGACAGCGTTCATTTCCCTGAGAACAATAATTCATTCTTGTCCGTTCTTGTCCATGGTAATCACGCGCGTGCTAGAGATGCGACGGTTCTTCAATCTTCCTGAATTCCTTTCATCACTCCTCAGACGATGAGCCTTCTGACACTACAACTAGATTATAGCTGAAAGCACAGTAACAATGACTCACAACTGTTCAAATAAATAAAAAGCCACAAGGCTCTGCAAACCGCAGATGTGTGCACGAGGTAAGTGTAAAAATGCATTTTTCTCTCTGGTTCTCAGGGTCTGTTGGGAACTCACGCAGTTCCACTCAGATGAACTCGTATTCTGACAGTGGCTACCAGGATGCAGGCAGCTACTACAGCAGCCAGAACGCGGGGAGGACGGAGATGCGGGTGCAGCACTCGTACCCCAGCAGCGGTCCTGCTGCCAGCGGCACGCTCTTGAGGAACTCCAGGGCAGAGGGCCAGGCTTCTAGCCAGGTGGGAATCATTTGTTAAAATAAAAAAAAAAAAAAGCACACATACACACACACACATATATACACACAGGTAGTCCTCAGGTTACAATGGAGATCATAAGTAGAAAAAATCTTACGTCAAGCCACTGCTTAGTCTAGCCTTTGGAGGAGTCCATTCCTGTAGGAGACATGCTGGGGCGTTTACAAGGCATTCTGTTGAATTAAAATTAACTCTTGAAGCACACAAAAAACACGCGGTAATGCACTGTACACTACACCGATACACAAGGTAACTCTGAGTTGCAGGAGAGAGTGAGGCATCACGCAAGGCAAGTGATGCGTACATCCAGGCATCGTCCAAATGTATTGTATGTCATACACTGTTATGCTGGCCTGCTGGCGATGCCTGTCCGGGAATCTTAAATATTTAACAATTTTTGGCATATCACAATAATCGTTACTTCGAAAAATCGGGCCATTGTAACTAGGGGAGCACCTGTGTGTGTGTGTGTGTGTGTGTGTGTGTGTGTGTGTGTGTGTGTGTATACACACATACACACACAGATATTAGACTAGAGATAAAGAGAATAGAATGAATATCGGTAGATAAATCAAATTTCTAAATCCAAGATGAGCCCAAGCTGCTTCTTTTCATCTAGTTGGAAACTGCATTGGTATGAAACCCGATTACTGATACTGGCACACAAGGAAAGTCAGATCATCATCCAACATAAAATAACTAGAGCAGCCTGAGATGCTCTGCAATCCTCTCTAAGGAAATTGATCCATAACTCGTGTATATAGAAGATGAAAATGCACACACAGGATTCTTTCACAGCACATTAATACCCCCCCCTTCTGGTTTTTTTTGTATTTTCTATTTTTTTTTTTTTGTTGTTGTTGTTACCTACACTGAGGTTGAGTGAGCAGGGCTATTCAGAGAGAAAGAATGTGCAGGGCTGGTCTCACAGGGGAGCACTCGGGTGCAGGGTGGGTTTTTTTTTTGTGTTTTTTTTTTTTTAGAGCAGTCTACTTTTTTCTACTTTTTAATATTAGGTTTACGTTAAATTGTATGTTTCTCCAACTCAAGGTTTATTCTGGGGGGCCACAAGTGCACTGGAAATAACATTAACAAACATTCAGGGGCTGTATGGGTGTATATTACAGGTGACTGAGGTAACCCAGGGCACAGAAATTTTTGTGGATGACAAGTTGGGTAACAAGTGGGTGAGATGTGTGCTGGTGGATGTGACCATCAAGGAGACTTGGATGTACTGAAGATCACCTCGTGTTCTGGCAGAAAGCAATAAAATGAGAATTGCAGTAGTCAGGATAGATGGTTATTGAAGGCATGGTCTAGGGTTTAAGCAAATTAAAATCGAGTATTGCAGAGGTGAAAGAATGCTGGTGAGAGAACAAAGTCAAAGGTTCCAAGCTATTATTGCATGGTCTGGCAATAACTGAAATAATTTCAAGGTACAAGTATAAATGCTTTAATATTAAAGCTTTGGTAGAACGTCTGCTTAAACTGTATTGAGTTTAAAATATGAGGGGGAATCAAAAAATAAAGGCAATTTTAAAATTCCGTGATAACCCAGAGAGTGATAGACATCAGTCGTCTCCAGTAAAGAAGAAATTCAAATATTAGCCCCCCCCCCCGAAAAGAATGTTAAGATTTGTTTAGGACTTGCAAATTAGTGTGTATTGCAGAGACATGAACTTAAACCTGCAGTTTGCAGCAAAAGAAGAGGGATGCTGTCCAAACCAGTCTTGCTGCACCATGACAATGCACGTCCTCATACAGCAGCAGCGACAGTAGAGACAGTGCAACGGCCCAGGTTTGAGCATCTCCCACGTCCTCCTTACAGCCCGGATCTGGTGCCGAGCAATTATCACATCTTCGGTCCACAGAAGGAAGAACTGCGTGGTCAAAGATTCACCTTTTGATGATGAAGTAAAGGAAGCGGTGCTCACCTGGCTTCAGGTGAAGCTGAAAAATGTCTTAGCGGCGGGAATACAGAAGCTAGATGAATGATGCAACAAATGTGTCGCCTTGCATGGGGACCATGTGGAAGAGTGATATGTTCATTTATTCATAGTTACTTCTATTAAAGCTGTTAAATGTATTTTACCTTTACTTTTTAATTCTCTCGTATAATTGCTTAGATATTAAAGTTTTGGAAGAATGTCTGTTCTGTCTATATTGAGTTTAAGGTAATTATGTAGCATCCAACGCTATTAAAGATAGACAGCTTGTCGTCCGCTCAACAACAAAAACTAAGGCTGTGCCAGTGTATAATATAACCAAGGGGGATCATGTAGATTATGAAAAGAAGTGGACCAAATACAGATCCCTGAGGGATACCGCTGAGTTCCACAAGCTGAAGAGGACTTGTTTGTTGTTGGTAATGAAATGTCTGTCGGTGAGATAGGAGAGAAACTAGGAGAGGGTTACAGCTATCATGCCTGAGGCTGAGAGCTGCAGAGTGCAAAAGGGATATCATGAGGTAATATCAAATGCAGTGTTCAGATCAAGGAGCAGGAGAATACGAAAGCTCCCTGAATCTGCAGACAACAGAAGGTCCTTTACAGTTCTCCCAAGGTTAATCTCTGTGGTCTGGTTGGTATCCAGATTGGAAAGGTTCTTAAAAAATTGTTTGTATCTTTCCAGTGCATTTGCCCCAAAAGAGAGACTGGACATTGCTAGTTAGATCGTTTGTATCCAGAACTTTCTTTTATGATTGGTGTAATAGCTGCTCTTTTTACTCCAATGTCATGGAGGACCTACCTGTAACTTATTGTGATTTTAAAACTGGGGGACATTGCTTTGCTGTAAACAGTACCATCTTTCTTCTGCTTGTGTATCAGATGTCTGGAGGTGTCAGCGGGGCGATCCCGGGACGAGCCATGCGGCGTGTGAGCTCAGTGCCAGCTAGGACGCAGTCACCTGCTTACAGCACTAGCATCTCTCCCTCGCGTGGATCTTTGCGGGCGTCACCGGGCAGTGCCTACGGCTCGCCCATCGTGACCGAGCCCAAGCCCCTGCCCAGCATCTTCTCCAGCAGCACCCTGCCCAACTCCCAGCGGGCCAGCTCTCCCTTCTCCGCCCAGAGGAACTCCCCCTCCACCCTGCGCAGGATAGGCTCGGGCACCAGCGCCAGCCGTACCACCTCACCCTACTCGGCACGTCTGGGCTCACCGCTCAGCATGGCGGGGGAAGAAGCACAAGCAGCGGCAGGTTCGTCTCCAGTGCGAACAGGAATGACAGCCATGCCGCAGCATTATGGGTCCACGTTGCCGAGGACGCTGCTGCACGAGGGGTCCGATCCCTACAGCACGCACTCCTACGAGGTCTACGAGAGAATGGTGCCACGGCCAGACAGCTTGACAGGTGTGTGCTTGTAAAGAAACACAACGAGGAACAGGAGAGTGCTTTGAATAGTACATATACACACACACAGATTCCAGTCATGTGATGCTTATAACAGGCTCGTCCACAGCATGTGCAGCTTTTTCTTCTTCTTCTTTTTTTTTATTTGGTCCAAGTGTGCGCACCTTTAAAGGCTATTTAAAAGTTGAACAGACTTCTAATCCCTTCAGTTACATTCGTATTCATACGGACATTTTCTTCATAATCTTCCTTTTTGTGCGAGTTCTGATCGAACACCGAATCAGTAATACCTAGCCTCGATCTCCGCTAATTCCCACCATCACTGTCTCTCTCTTTGTTCCATCGTGATGGGTTTTGGTCCCATATCTTTACATCTTAGCTGTGCTGTTTCCTAGCGTATTGCTAATTGCTTGCTTTCCACATACAAATCGGGAGAAACGAGAAAACAAATCTGGTCGTAAAATACCACAGCGGACGACTGGTTTTCAGAAGCTTGCTCAAAAAGCTCCAAGTATAAACTTGTCAATGTGTGTCTGGAACATAGATGCCAATACTTTAGACTTGATTTAGGTTCCTGTTGTCTTCACGGCCATATGTCATTGTTGGAGCTAAACGAATAGGGAGTTAAAAGCATGTGCCATGGGGAAGAGTAGAGGAGCGAGGCAGTGGGAGGATGATGGAAGCTTTGCTGCAGCTGACAGCTCTTATGGGCAATTTATCCATAAGCGCTGATGGATAGATCTGTTGTGGTTCCTCGGCGTGGGCGTCTGCCGAGAGCTTTTGCGTTGACATTTTGAAAGCTCACGGAGGTGAATTTTCTGTGACAGGGCAACGCTACTGTCCGTCCTTATCCGTCTTTCTCCTTTTTTTTCCTTCCACGCCAATAGGAGCTTGATTTAAAACCGCTGTGTGGCATCGTGTAGCGAGTCGAGAATCTCTGCTGCGGTTTCGCTTTGCCTTTCAGGAGCCCCGTGATTTATTTTTGCTCACTCAGGAAATTGCTGGCCATTGTGATAAGTTTTATCTAATGGTGATGGGCCACACAAGGAAGCATTCTGAGTCGTGGTTTTATCTGCAGCCGGTGGCAAACTCGCTCTTTTAGAAAACAAATCTCTTTCATTTGTCTACTTGTGATGCATGTCTATTTATTTATTTATTTATTGGTTTTATTTTTGCAGCTGTCTTAAATACGCAGGTAACATCCAGTGAGCTACTGTTATGTTGATGAGTGAGGTCAGAGGAGATTATTCATACTGGCTTGAGCTCCAAAGACTATAATTTAATCAAATAGTCACTCATTACAACCGTGGTGAGCAGAAAAGCATCTCACAACAAACACGTCATACCTTGAAGCAGATGAGTTACAACAACCGAAAACCTGATCGCAGACGACTAAATCAGATCAGATCATTTTTGTAGCACATGCAGAGATGTGATCAAATATCGAATCGTTGCTTGATAATAATAATAACAATAATAATAATAATAACAATAATAATAATAATAACAATAATAATATATAACAATAATAAATAAAATTCTCGTATCATGTGCAAGCCTGAGATGATAGCCCGCTAGTAATGATCTCAAAACAAAACAGAATTGATGAGTCATGTTTATAGCCATGAACCTCATGATTAATTTCTTAAGAATTCAAAAGTAACCGCTGTCTTCATTCATCTGTAATCAGTGCTTATCCAGACCTTCTTAAACGAGGATTTAACACCATTTGGCTTGTTCCATACAGTGCTAGTTTTAAACAAACTGTTGTTAAGGTGTGGCTAGTTTAAGGTGAAAAAGTGCTACTTCCTTCCCTGCGCTGCGTTCTCCCACTCTCTGAGCGGACACTATTGCTTGTGTCCTGACCTGCGATCAGGAGGGTAAAACGATACTGGTGAGGTCGAGGAGGAATTACAGATGATTTAGCCAGGGCTTTCTGCATAGCAACTAGTTTCCCTGGAGGAGCGTGTGAACGGATTGATGTCTTATCCGAACAAGTTCATAATGTCTAAAGTTTTTTTTTCCTTTTTCCTAGAGGGGGAAGCCAACTTAATTCTCACCTCCAACTCTGTGTTTTCACAGCTGCTTGATGTGCATGGTCATGTTTTAAACCCCAAACTAATACGGGGACATTTGTTGACCAATAATGTCTGAAATTGTGTTTGTATGTGTGTCCTTTGCTGCCGTCGGATCTGTTCAGATGCCTTGATTGATGACGTTCCAGGTGAAAATGTCTTACCTTTTTGATGTTGTTTCATTCAGTGTGTGTGTGTGCGTGTGTGTGTGTGTGTGTGTGTGTTCAGCTATATTCATGCATGCCTAGTCATTCCTTTTTTTTCTTCCATTCGTCTTTTCAAAAGTGATATTCCTGTTGTTGTTTTTAATCGCTCATCCTGCTGCATTAGATTTTAACCAGAAACCAAACTGGCAGTGTTCTAGTCAGTTGTTTCTCTTTTAAGCTCGTGTGTGTCATGTCATACATCAAAACACAGTGAGGGGATTGTAAAACACTCCTGTGTTGATCTGTTTGGAATGAGTTATTTTCTCATTGCTCCGTCAGTCGTCATTGTGCCCCTGACAGTTACAGCGTTCACTGTACAGATGAGCTGCATCGTCTCCTCTAGCCTTGTCGCTTCAGTTTTACTCCACTGTATCTTCACTGATGATGGCAGCAGGTGTGTGTGTGTGTGTGAGAAAGAGAGCGACAGCTGCTTGCTGCTGGACAACGGGTCTCTGACTTTGTGCTGATTCATTAAGGGCTACTGACAAATCACATCTGAAAGTACCTGGCAACCCGACACACACACGCACTCAAGCCCCTTTCACATACAAACCCATTAACGCATCAGGAAGAAAACAACACAGGACAGAGAACACGTTTTCATTCCCACTCAGCTTTTTGGAAGGCGTAGTGTATTACCACCTTACTGTATTTAAAGGGATTTTACAGAACGCGAGTCTCTGTAAGAGAGAGAGTGTAAAACACGGAGACCGGATATGAAGTGTAATTCACGAGGCGGCAAGTCCACGCTGTGGTGTAAATGCAAAGCCAAGACATTGGCTAGTTAGTTTGCAACATGACACCAGTCGAGCTGCATCACATCTCTTTTGAGAGTTTTCTCTTCCTGTTCTGTTAGTTTTTCAAGCAGTGGCTATTTATAACATTTCCAGCCATATTTGCCAAAGTTTTCTTTTCTCCTTGGTTTGGATTTGCTGGCGGACACTTCAGAGTGAGGCAGTATGAGCGTTCGGATTAGGCCGGGTGTCCATGGGATGCTTTTCTCTGGCAGAAAAGCGCTGACAGGGTGCTGGGGAGTGCTTCATCGTTGCAAGAGCACTCCCATACTGTGCGTCAGTTTTGTTTCTATGGCAACGATGTGTTGACAACATACCACCGGTAACCAGCGTATGATTGGCTGCCTGAAACAGAGCGACAGTGATGACACCAGGACCTTTCTGGAAATTTTCATCTAGCATCACTTGGAGTGGCCGCACAAAAAACGTAGCGTGCTCTAAAAAAGACGTTGGTAATCCAGTGGTTCCCATTCTCACTGGCACTGGGGCAAAAGATTATCATTAACGTTACTGGGTTGTCAGGGTGTAGATTAACGTTTCAGCTTTACCGTTTTGTTGCGATTTTCACACAACACCATTACAGCATAGTAGTGATAAATGCACACTTTCGAGTGTGTGTGAATGGGGTATCAGTCTCAGGCTGGCTGACTTTCTTTCCTTCTTTCTTCATTCCTTCCTTTCCTTCTTTCCTTTTTCCTTCTTTCCTTCTTTTTTTTCCTTTCTCACCCCAGGACTTTTCCACTAATTCCCCCGTCACAAACCCTTTTCATTCTCTCCGCTCTCTCTCCATCTCTCCATTCATCTCCCTTCAGACTGGGTTATTACCACTGATTGGATTATTGGCAGTAGACTGTCACCTCCATTTTCCCTCTGAAAAGGCAGAGCTGGGAGAAATATGTCCTGTCATGTGGTTTAATTCGAGCTTTTGGAACCTGCACAGACACACAGCTCTTCTACGCATCCAGTATGGATATTATTATATTGTTACATTTTTAATGCTCGGTGCATGTCCTGCAGGTTTTCTACTCCGTGTGTGGGGAGTGAAGCCCAGGCTGCCGTAAGCTTTACGCTACATACTCTTTTGTTTGAAGGCCAAAATCTGTCTGTCTTTAAACAAATTCCAGTCAGCTGCATCTAGTTAAGTGTGTGCATTCGTTTACTAGGACTCTGTGCCAAGAGATCCCTGCCAAGAAGCGTCAGCAGAGCCTTCGGTAATAACTAATGAAGCTGGGCCAAATGAGGATTTATTAGGCACAGCACCAGAGCTCTGCCCTGCCAGTGGCTAAACTTTTCTCCTTTGTGTCAGATCATTATTAGACTCCGATGCCCCATGATTATATTTGTGTGTGTGTGTGTGACTTTGTCGAGTGTGATGGATCGCTATACCGTGGCTGCGTTCAGTTTGCCGTTGTCAGTATGGCTGTGAGTCGGCCTGGGTACACCTCTGTATTCATATCTGTAAAATGAGAGAATGTGCTCTGGGATGAGCATTATAGAATGTGAGGTAGGATTATAATTACAGAACATGATGGGTTAAAGTTATAGAAAATGATGAGGGGTTAACGTTAGAGAAGGCGATGAGGGGTCAACTTTAGAGAACGTGATGTGGGATTAACGTTAGAAAATGTGATGTGGGATTAACGTTAGAGAAGGCGATGAGGGGTTAACATTAGAGAAGGCGATGAGGGATTAACGTTAGAAAAAGCGATGAGGGATTAACGTTAGAAAAAGCGATGAGGGATTAACGTTAGA
>JAQMCW010000034.1:21621362-21637405 GCA_030068335.1 Chrysichthys cranchii
ATAGATTCATGTTTGTGGCTGTAATGTGACAAAATGTGGAAAAGTTCAAGGGGGCCGAATACTTTTGCAAGCCACTGAATCTGAGTTTTTGTTATTTCTTATGGGGAAACCCGCTTTGAGATACGAGTGCTTTGGATTACAAGCACGTCTCCGGAACGAATTATGCTCGCAAGCCGAGGTTCCACTGTACTCTCACTGTGAATGAATGCACTTGTGCCAACGGTTTTCCCACTTCTGGAAAACATTTTTGGAATTGCTGAAAAGGAATGTTGTCCAAGGCCTGCAGTGAATTTTCTGTAACTTCCTCCCTCCACGGTACGAAAGAGCTTTCCCTTGAGGTTTTTTTTTTTGTTTGGTTTTTTGTGTGTGTGTGTGTGTGGTTTTCTTCCCCCCCATATGCGGGAACGAGAAAAGTCACACAGAGCAAGATCAGGCGAGTAGGGAGGGTGAGGGACAACAGTCATCTTGTTTTTCAATAAAAACGGTTGGACACGGAGGGCGGTATGGGCTTGGGGCATGGGGCGCAGAATCGCTTTTCTTTATGATCACCCATCGCAAAAATCACAGTGCACGTTTAACAAGCAGTAAGACAAACTGACACGGAATGCTGTACGGACAGTACAGAGCAATGGAACTTGGCAGACTACCACAACATACTGTAAGCACGCTACACCTAGCGGTGAAATTCACAGCTACATCTAGATTGCGCGCCAGGTACATGGTCGGGTTACTTTTTATAAATCATTAAATCGTGCTCTGCCACATTCATTAATAAAACATTAAACATTGCAGTTGTTCGCAGGTTCCTCTGAAATAAGCAAAGTAACGCACTCCAGATCATGTGCTATTCCCTACATGGTGTTGTGTGTTGTATTGTTTGTGCATGTAGGCTTTACAGCAACCCCTGCTTCTGCTTCTGTCCAACCCAGGAGGAGAAAATGTCAATAGTGTGCATGTCAAGAAAATCGAAGCATTGCATTCATTGCATGCGCTGCTTTCTTACTCAATTACAAATGTTAAACTGCTTTGATTTAAGTACTGACGTCCCAGCCTCACTCACGGGCAGCGTAGTCTTCCTGTAGTGCAAAAGTTCATCGAGTTCTTGGAAAATCTGATTTTCTGCACTCTATTTTGTACATGTAAACACTGTCTGTTATTGACAGTAAGATTCCACCCGGGTGTGTGATTCAGCCCCCCCCACACACACAGAGACACGCAGCTGAACGTCTGACCTGCTGTTTGCTTCTGCGAGGTCTAATGATCTGTTTCAGCGCAGTGGGATCCAGTGCCCTCACCGGTGTGTCTGAGTCATTAGTGCTTGAATCAGACCTCTCCTTCCGTCCTCGCTGCTAAACCTGGTTCTGTTTGGGTTGCGTAAGGCTAGGCGATACGCCAGGGTCTCAGACGTGCCAAAAACGGCTGCGGTACCTGTATCGTCACACACCTTGCCTGAGAGTTTGTGCCAGAGGACACGTGGGACGAAACTTCTTGAAGCACTAGGCAGTGTCCTCTGTGCAGGAACACAAAATGAAACACACTCACACCCACTTGCAGATCTCTCGCGCTTTAAGCACGGTCTCACCCTGCAGTGCAGCAGATGCTGAATTTGTAGAATCGTGACCTGTCGAGAGAGAGAGAGTGTGTGTGTGCGTGTGTTTTAGGCACAGTCAGGATCACTTGGGAGTGGAGGATTATTAATCACCTGCTTCAGCATTACATGGCTGCCTCCCTTGAGTGTGTGTGCGTGTGTGTGCGTGTGTTCACACATGCTCTTACGTGGCATGTGTGTGCTTGGAGATGCAAATACCTCTTTGTGTGTTTAAATTTTTTTTTGACAATTAATTCACTAGCATTTAAGGTAAGCAACCCCTGTATGCACCACTGCTACAAATCACACACTCGTACACTCACATGGACACACTAAAGACTGCCTTAACAAAAAAACCACACGCATGGACACTTTAAAGATTGCCTTGACAAAAACAAACACACAAAATGCTGTTTTTACATTGAAGCAAAATTAAGTCAGCGACAGCAGCAGCATATGGCCAAACCACGCAGAATGTTCTCCCATGAATTAAATCTTTTCTCGTCATGCTGTAGCAGTGCAGTACATTAGACTGTTACTTCTTATAAAATGCTTTTGCACATCCATATTTAGCTAAAGTTAGCCTAGCAGTTTATAGCCTACCAAGAAAAACGAAGTTTATTATTCACTCCCATGTGAGATCTGTAGCATGTTGTTGTCTTTTTTGAAATACAGCTGATCCTCGCATTAACGGACTAATTGGGGGGAGAGGTTGTCCGTCGACTTGAATAGTCCGACGATGTGAAGTGTTTTAGTGTGTGTGTGTGTGTGTGTGGGAGGGGGGTTAAAATAATGGAAATCCAAGGAAAAACACCACTAAGGTCCATAAAAGTGCTACGCAAGTACTGTACACATGACAAGCAGCATAATGTCCAACATAAATAGGTAAGTATATTGAGAAAACATTGCAGTGAAAAACACCAAATAATCGCCGAAAAACAGTATAGCTTCACAACGACCACAGCTCAACTGATGCTTATAAGCAACTAGTAGCACGCACGCTACCGCCACCTAGCGGACAATTGCTGAACTACAGGACTCTGTTCGCAACACCCGGGATTTTTAAACTTTCGTTCTGGACATTCTGGCTAATGGATTATGTATTCAGACCAGCGGATTGTGTCCGTTGCATCCGATATCCGTTAATGCGGTGTCCGTAGATGAGCGGATCAACTGTGTTCTTTTTTTTTTGTTGTTGTTTTTTTTTTTTTGTTGCTAATACATACTGTAACTGCAGGATTTTATTTATTTACATGGCATTTTTATCTGTCTAAACAACACCCCTGATTGCAGACAGCCTCCTACGTGCATGAGGCGTGACAGAGTGACATGCCTGTCTGTCTTTGTTAATTCTCTCCCTCTCTGTACCGGATCTCTAGCCGAGATCTGTCCCCTGCTCCAGCAGCTCTCATTATCGCTGAAGTGATTAGTTCTGACACCGGCGTGTGTCACGTCGTTTGGCTAATTGGTGGATGATAGTGCCATTTCCCGCAATTACACGAGGGCACGAACCCCGGGGTCACCTTAGGATCCTTCTAGCCAACCAGGGCCAAGAACGTGGCCAATCCGTGGGTTTCTCTGCAGTGAGTTAACTAGGAACGGCACTGTGTGTAGACACTCGGAGAGACTTTCCCCCTCATATGCTCGTCTGGTATTTGCTGCAGCACGGTCCCTCATTTACAGACTGAGATCTCAGCTGATTGTCCAACTGATTCCTCTGCAATCGTCATGGTGACAGTCTGCACAGTGTGGAGACAGTAATTCCATCTTAATTTATTGCCTGTGACGGCTGTGTAATAGAGAGTGTTTTATTGACAGCCGGTTGTGTAAGAGATGCACGCTGAGGAAAGCATATCAGGGTAAACATATTTGTGACAGCTGCCAGAGTGTGCGACATGTGGCTTGGCCTTGACAGACACGGCTAGTGACTGTCAATCTGCGCGCGCGTGTGTGTGTGTTCCCATGTGCTCCACCACATTGTCAGTCAGGAGAAATTCACGTCTTCACGCTCCATTCTGTTTAACAATAGCAAACAAGTGATGAGGCTTACATGTGCATGCAAGCAGCCAGAGGACAGACAGTAGTCTTAAATAAGCGTATGTGTCTGTGTTAGATCTGTGTAACTCTCACTTGCTTACAGTACACACTCACCTGTTCAGCTGTGTAAATGACCACGAGAACAGTTTGTCATGGAAGAAAAAGTTTTTGCTTTGGGAAGTGGAACCTCAAGCCAGTTACATAGGCCACACCACCTGATGGGTTTAGAGGCCACGCCTCCTTCACTGTAGCTGACAGGGACAGAAGACGCGCCTCCTTCACTGTAACTGACGGGCACAGAAGACGCGCCTCCTTCACTGTAACTGACGGGCACAGAAGCCGCGCCTCCTTCACTGTAACTGACGGCCACAGAAGCCGCGCCTCCTTCACTGTAACTGACGGCCACAGAAGCCGCGCCTCCTTCACTGTAACTGACGGCCACAGAAGCCGTGCCTCCTTCACTGTAACTGACGGCCACAGAAGCCGCGCCTCCTTCACTCTTTCTAGACCACACTCTAAACCTTTTGCTTGCTTTTATTCATGCTGCCTTGTTCTTCCTCTGTGTGTTTTTGGCCCCTTGAGGGATGGGGAATGTTGGCCTTCTTCCTGAACTCATAGTCAGTCAGAGGTGTGTGTGTGTGTGTGTGTGTTAGGGTAACGCCCTAAGCATGTCTACATTTCTCTCCTTTTTTTTTCTTCCTCCTTTGCCCAATTCCAGCCTTAGCTGACTATCATCTCTTTAGCATTAGAGAAGGCAGTCCACTCCACTGCACAGAGCCATGACCATCAGCTTTTCCTCCAAAACACACCCTCGCCCATATTCTCTCTTTCTCTCGCTTTCTTTCTTTCTCTTTCCATCTTAGTCTCTCAATACATCTCGGTTTTGTTTAGTTCATTCATTTGAGGTGCTTCATTGGCATGACAAACACGAATTACCAGAGCTTGGGGTAACAAATGAGATGAATCATGTCAGCATTAGGCTGATAAAATTCAAGTAAGTCTGTCACAGTGTAGAAACGGGAATGGAAGGAGAAAAATAATAAAACCGATTCAGAAATTGTTTGTGTTCGTGATTTGACAAGTATTTGATGAATAGGATTATTAAAATGTTTTTGCAGTCCTTGTATCAGAGAAGTGTGTGTGTAGTATGTCTGTAGGTCATGCAGAAACCACTGAATTTGATTCATTGTTTTCTGCAATGAATTGTAAACCTCGGCTGTCGTGTTAACTCAGTGAAGCTGTATGACATTTCATACAGAAATGGATTGTAGAATAACTAGATAAAAACATCTCATTTGTACATACACACACTGTCTCACACACACACACAAGCAGGCACACACACATGCACCATATACACAGGCTTTTTGTCTGTCTGAGCCCATTAATTGAAAGTGCTTTACGAGGAGACACAAACCAGAGCACTGCTTCTGAAGAGGATTTAAGAGCTCACCAGGGAGTCATAGGAAGAAATTCCCTGCCCACACACACACACACACAAACACACACATCACTGCTGAATTTATAGTGAGTCACCTAACTAAAGAGACGTCACCTACTCAAATTGGCCTTGTGTCTACTAATTTGTAACTCCGTGTCCCGATGAGTTTGGCTATTTTGGATTTTATCTTCGTCTTGGGCATCCTGTTGGTCAGGTTCAACAAAGCGTAGACATTCATTCATTCATTTATTTATTTATTTAGCTTGTCCTGTCTACAGATGAATGCATGTAAATGTGTACATGCTGTATGTATATCAGGACGGTCGGCTCATTTTAGGAATTTCATTGAAATCATAGTCTTTTTGTTGCCAAAGCTCCTAGAAGCGACACAGCTCATTATAGGGTTAATGAAATGCTATTTGAGACCAAGTGATGGAAAGAATGACGTGCTTTAGTATGCGCACTAATTTCCATAATTAGCTCGCTTACTTTTATTTGGACTGTTGACACACAACTGAAGAAGAGATGAAAATTATATATAGCACAAAACATATTCAGAGTACTCGATATCCTGCATATAATAGAGATGTAAAGCAAATGTTTACCAGTCTGTGAAATCAGCTGGATGTTTACTAGGTAAACATCACATTTAGCAAATGTACACACGCACTTGCTATTTGCATTTCTAAATGTGAGGAAAAGAGAGAGAGAGAGATGCGTTTCCATTGGTGTCTTCGGTGGCAGTAGGTTATCTTACTAACACTGAGCTGATGGAGAGAGCTTGTCGCACATGGGTTAATCCAAATCAGGTCACAGCAACACACACATGCGCAAACACACCCTAACTGATCCGCCTCGTTTCCGGCCGCAGTGTTCAGGCACTCATGAGGAGAGGGGTAATGGAGAGAGACATGACTGGGTGCCTCTAGTTTTTCCTCAAACACATTTCTGCTAGTCAGCCTTGAGCTGACACTTCTGATTTAATCACTTGCTTGTGTGTGTGTGTGTGTGTGTGTGTGTGTGTCCATATGCTTCATTGTTCTATAAAAAGCCTGATAACCTCAGACAGGGAACCTAAACCAGTGTGACCTTTACATAACATATATATGAAGTTTCGCATTTAAACATCTCTCTGTTTCTCTCTCTCTTGCTCTCTCTCTCGCTCTCTCTCTCGCTCTCTCTCTGCGCAGGGGTCCTTTGGAACTTGTCCTCCTGCGACGCTGTTAAGATGACAATCGTCCGCGATGCCTTAACGACTCTTACCAACACTGTGATCATTCCCCACTCGGGCTGGAGCAGCTCGTCCTACGACGACGAACACAAGCTCAAATTCCACTCATCTCTCGTGCTGCGAAACACCACCGGCTGCCTGAGGTACAAACAGCCCTGCACCTCCCCCTGCTGGAGGAGGAGGGTCTTTTACACACTTACACACACACACACACACACACACACACACACTTCAGAGTTACATTTAGCTCGGGCTGCTCTTCACATGATGGGGTGTGCCACAGTTTCCTAGTAGCACTTGATTTGCCGTTTGTTGTCTTTTTTTTTATTTTTTTTTATACGAGTCATGAATTATTGTGTGTGTTGTGATCTGATTAGTCTGCAGTTAGCTACAAAAATATTCCCTTAGTCAGGGATGTCATGGTAGTGTGTCATCTAAGCATTTTTAACCCATATGTAACAGTCTTTATGGGGGGAAAAATGCAGTTGGCAGAGAAATGTTTGGTGTTGGAGGCTAACATAGCTGACCAAGGAATTTAGTCATATGACCAGTGGCGTCTCTGGAAAGGAAAGCATGGTGGGGCAGCCTCTGACACGTCAGTGAAACTACACACACACCTATTGCTCAGTGAATGCATACACAAACACACTTTTTCAGCGAAATCACAAATGTACACATTAACGTAACACAGCAGCAGGAGTTGGCTGAAGTGGAGACGGGGCATGGAGACCGATTCACTGCGTCTTTGAAACACAGCACGCTGGAGATATGTGCTCGCTTCTTGCAGCCCTGCACTCGATTAACTATTTACTCCAAAGCATTTAATCTCATACAACTGGTATATTACCTTGGTTTAGAGCACTAGGTTACAAATCCCATATTATCAAGCAGTATACAATCATTGTGGCCTGCATCCTTAACAACACATCCAAAGTAACACTTCAGAGGTGGGAAACCAGCTGCTTTTTAGTGTTTAAGGTACAGCGGAAATCTCACGCTTTGGATGCTGAAAATAACATAAATCAGTCGTCATATCTGTCTTTAAATTATGGCAACTTAATTTATTGTAGTGACATGAACACTGAGTGTAAAAGCTACATAAGGGCTCTAATTACTGTGTGATAATGTTGAAAATTAAAAATAAACTCACCAGTGATGTTGACTACTTCACATTCATGACAATTTTCCATTGATTTGGTTTAAACTTTATTAAATTGTTGGTATTTTCATTATATTGCTTTGCTGTTAGTAGTGGCTAGCATAACCGTGATGACTAACAGTGGTTAGCTGCATAGCAACACCGATATGAACGTCTTAACGTATCTCTTTGTTCTGTTTTTTCATTGGCTGCTCTCAGCATGAGGCCAACGTCATCATGTCCCACCACTTTTTATTGAAAGTGTGCTGAGCACGCGCACACCGTTTCCAACCGCTCACCTGGTTAACCAATGAGCACTGATGGGCCACTCTATACCCGCCCCATGATCACCAAATTAACCCTGTAGCACCACTGGGGTCATATTTGACCCTAACTTTTATTTCACTCTTATGTTCAGCTCACTCATTGGTTGATGGACATCCCAGGAGGTCTCATAAGGACCGTTTCATAACATGTAGTAGGAAAGTGTTAAAAATAAAAAATAAAAACTCCTGTTTTTGTGTTCATTTAGTCTGTATCATTATTTTCGCCAATGAAGATATTTTTCCTATTTTAATGTTGCCAGGGTCTTCCAGGGTTAAAAATGTTTAGGAAGATATTTGTAATGTTTGGGGACATGCTATTGTTGTGATATGTAATAAACACACAACAATGTTGGTTATAAAGATAAAATGTATTACTACGTCTTCCCCTTAATTGTCGTGCACTGGTCTGCAGTGTCATCTAGTGGGGCCGGGCCCCACCGGCTCCTAAAGTAGACACACCCCTGCATATGAATACCAGTTTGCAAGTCTTAATCACACAGTTACGTCCAAAGCCATTATTTGGCACAGCGACGCCATTAGCAACATACCTATCATTAATCAGAGTCTAAAACGAACTGAGATGTGAAAATGAAACTGGAGCGACGTTACAATTTCAAATCGCGTCTTACATTTGGTTCGATCTGCTCCGTGGTTAATGTAATGTATAGTGGAGCATACGTGCTTCAGGAGAATTCATACCTTTGCCGCAGAAATAAAAAAAGCAAACTTCCAGACACCAAACATGTTTTCCTTCTTGTAGATGCTCCGTACAGGCTGTGGTGTAACAGCTGGTCAAGATTAAAGCGCAAGAATTTACTCTTCCACTCATTTGGTCACTTAGCACTCAGAACTAATGTTCAACTCGCATATTACAGATGTAGAGACACATACACACATGCATGCACGCACACACACATATGCATACACGTGCAGTTTTCAATCTCTTTCAGTCTCTTACTGATTCACTCACTGGATGCAAGAGCTTTTGCACACCTCGCGTGTGTGCATGTGTGAGCTTTCATTACATCTCCGATATGAAATTGCGGTGAGGTGATGACCCCCGGGCGCTTGTTGCCATAGGAACCTGAGCTCGGCGGGAGAGGAGGCCAGGAAGCAGATGCGCTCCTGCGAAGGGCTCGTCGACTCGCTGCTCTATGTCATCAAAGCCTGCGTCAGCACCGCCGACTTCGACAGCAAGGTACACACACTTCTGAACATCTCCACACACACACACACCTGTTGGTATTATAATAGCATGTTTAGAAAGAGGAAATGATAACTAATAACTGATGAGCTGTTTTCTTCTGACGTCTGTAGGATGCCTTATATTAATGAACCTTTTGCTAAGTTGTACTCCGTCATGTTTTGAAAGAGTTTAGACAGTTGCTGTATGTTTCTGAAATCTGACGAAGTTGAAATTGAGACTCGTATTGAAGAAGCAATCTAATTATTAGCCGCAGAAACATAATATCTGCAAAAAAGATCGCTTGCCTATACTATTGCCATAAATGTGGAAGAGGTCACACCTGCCAATTTGCAAAGAAATTCCATGTGCTCTGTTAGCCACACCCACACAACTGTGACATCACTAGAAAGCCCCGAATGTCCTCTTGACAGTGCAGCACTCGGGACTCGAGTAGATTGCATAAATGGTGCATAGCTTAGAGGTCTGTTCTTCATGTCCCCCTCAGATGACACAAATACATTGCCGGGTCTCAGGAGGATGTAAGAGGTAATTATGTTAAATGTTTAGAGTTTTTGCAAAAGATCGTTCTTACAGTGAATTATCCTGAAAGACAATTCAGTGGGATAAATAAATGGCGTTAAGTTATTTCTGTCAACCCTTTTGCAGCTTTGACCCACATACGTCCTGTATATGGAACACATCCCTACCGCATAGGCACAAACTGCAGAGGGGAAAAACTTTCTGTGAGCTAGAAAGCGTAAGCTTTGACACTGGATGACGCTATAGTTAAAGCATTCAGGCTTTAAGGAAGGCAGGGTCTAATTCCCATCTCGCCGTGTGTTCCTGAGCCTGATGCTGGTGTCCTGCGTCTCTTTTTCTGCATTACCTCTGAGCTAGATCCTCCTGCCTCCCAGCACACACACACACACACACACACGCTGAATTAAAGTCATTTGTTTAGGTCTTGCTGTGCCGAGCTGCTCCAGTCTGGTCTCCAGCCTCAGCAGAGGAATATAAGGAGAGATTTTTGTGAAGCAGAAGTCGATCACTATCATTTAACGGAGGCAGAAGGCATTTATCTTACTTCTGTTGACCTTTTCTGTCCCCCCATTAGTCCTGGGTCCAGTGCTAAGAGTTACAGCTCACAGGTGGGGATAGCAGTGATGTTCACTGCTGAATGGTTATGTGCATGGAATAAAAAGTCAATTAAATAATCTAGATTAATGACACTTATAGTTTTGCAGTCAAAAATAACAGTTTTTTGTTTGTTTGTTTGTTTGTTTGTTTGGTTTTTTTTTAGCATAAAACCTGATATTTCCTAATTATACATAATGCTTTATTGGGAGGATGTAGTACCCGGGTGACATGCTTTCAGTATTTTTTGTGCTTCATTATGTTTTTTTTGTCAACACTTGATGGTTATATTTTCATCCCAGTGCAGATTTTATTGTCATGTCATAGTCGTCAGAATTTATGACCTTTTACGAGCGTAGATTTTTCTCACTTTTCTATTCCAAAGCCAGTCCAAATCTTGATCCAGGCTTCTCAAAGAGCATCTGAAGTCATCACCGTGTTGTCTCATTCTTCTATCGCCATTCTGGTTTTCTCTCTCAGATTGTGGAGAACTGTATTTGCACTCTAAGGAATCTCTCATACCGCTTGGAGCTGGAGATGCCGCCTTCACGGCTGACGGATAATCAAGAGACGGACGGGCTGCTGGGGACGGAGTCGCCAAGTAAAGAGGCAGACTACAGCTGCTGGGGGAGGAAGAGGAAGAAAAAGAGGAAGAGTGTACAGGAGGATCAGGTGAGCCACAAGAGCTGACTCCATGCTGTGATGTCCTAATTAAGCAATATCTAAAGAGCAGAAGTATGGTTATACTGAATATCAGCACGACTGGGACTCAGCATAGGCAAGAAGTCACCTGCTAAAGGCATAGCTTTTGCAACCAAGGAGATCTTCACTAATATTGCAGTATTACTTTTATCCAACAGTTCTATAAACAAGAAATTAATATCAAGTGAGCGACATTTCAGACACAATATGGACCAACATTCTGTTTATTCTTGCTCTGTTAGTGAAAATGGATCCCAAAGAAGCCATACTCTCTTTATAGCATGTCGGCTAGCTGTTTAGCTAGCTCACAACGATTTGTACCTTCCTCTTAAAGGTGCGTCGTTCCACTGATGCTGCTGTAGTAACCATTTCAAACTAGGAAGTGGGATTTTTATGTGGCGAACACAGACGAGAAGAGGGATAAACACAATGAAACCTCCTAATGCAGTTATAGGAAATACTTAAGCACTCTTAATAGACCAATCAGTTTTGTCGACCAGAGCGTGATGTTTGTATAATGAGCCTTTTTCTTTGGCTTTTCAGTTTCCTGTTAGATTCTTTGTATATATTTAAGAGTCACTTTGGTCAAGGTCATCAACAGATAGTGTGAGTTTGCTCAGCTTGAACAAGTTGATCATCACTGTTTGATTTATTTGCCGTCACGCTTAAACGGCTTGGCTTGTTAATTTGCAGTCAGTCGAAGTATTCAGGAATAATTGCCTTAGCAAATCCCAACAAGGGGAGAATTCTGCCACAGATACAGTAGGTGTCCTATATACAGTAGTTTCTGCAGCACACAACACCTGCTAACAAGGAGCAGCGCTCTCTGTCCTGCCAAGGACTTTCACTACCCTGTAATAAGGTTGTGCATTTGATTTTAAAATGTACACTACCCTGTAATAAGTATATAAAATAAGTCATTAAATAGTTGTGCATCTGATTTTAAACTGGACAAAACATGCACACGCATTTGTGCTGATTTCTTTGAAAGAACATATTATTTGCTGACAGTTGAAAGTGTTGGCTGCATTCAGTTTCATGTCTGCGACATCACTTAAGATCTCAGTGGTTAAGCTGTTTCTAATAAGGATTTTCTGGTAAAATCGTGTGTGCGTGCGTGTGTGTGTGTGTGTGTGTGTGTGTGTGTGTGTGTGCTCGTGTCTCGTTCAGTGGGATGGCGTGGGGCCGATCCCCGGTTTCTCCAAGTCTCCTAAAGGTGCCGAGATGCTGTGGCACCCTGCAGTGGTGAAGCCTTACCTCACGCTACTGGCCGAGAGCTCCAACCCCGCGACACTAGAGGGCGCCGCTGGCTCACTGCAGAACCTTTCAGCTGGCAACTGGAAGGTAGGTTGTGTGGTCCATGTGAAGAGTAAGTACAGAATGTAAACAGGAAGTAGCTGCAGCATGCAGAATTAAACAGTCAAACTTGGACATCCACAGATTGTCAGCCATACCCAAGTTAGTCGTTCACAGTTCACGCATGTCTATGCAGTTCTCAGCGTATATCCGTGCAGCAGTGCGAAAGGAGAAAGGTTTGCCCATCCTGGTGGAGCTGCTGAGGATGGACAACGACCGTGTTGTGTGTTCTGTGGCCACAGCGCTCAGAAACATGGCACTGGACATCAGGAACAAGGAGCTGATTGGTCAGAGGGCTCTTCTGTCTTTGTCACTTCTTGATGATCTTGAGTACTGTGTAGAACTGCTGAGAGTTTAAATTATCACTGAATACACATTTCTGTGTGTGTGTAACAGGGAAGTATGCAATGCGGGACTTGGTGAACCGGCTGCCCGGAGGAAGCACCACTCAACTGTCTGACGAGACTGTGGCGGCCATTTGCTGCACACTCCACGAGGTCTCCAGCAAAAACATGGAGAACGCCAAAGCTCTCGCCGACACGGGAGGCATCGAGAAACTAGTCAACATCACCAAGGGACGTGGAGAGAGGTCCGCTCAACTCGGGCTCACACACACACACACACAAATTAATACACAATGGTTTGGATGCTTAAATGAGCCTTGATTACTGCTAATTAGACAGACTAAAATGAGGGAGGTGACTGAGCGTTAACATCACGCAGCTAATGAACCCTGCTAGCTGTTACTAGCAGCCGTAGATGATGATTGATTTGATCCTGTGTTTGGCTGTGCTGTAGGTACTCAATGAAGGTGGTGAAGGCTGCAGCGCAGGTGCTCAACACATTGTGGCAGTACAGAGACCTGCGAACTATCTACAAGAAGGTGAGGAAGAGAATAACTGCGACCTGAAAACGCCAAATCAAACTGTTAAATATTAGTGTACAGTGAACCCCCAGTTTTTCACGGTTCAGTTATCACCGGTTCATTTTTACATGGTTTTTTCATTGGAACCCAACTATTTAAAAAAAAAAAAAAAAAAAAGCAGGAAATCCCACTTTATCCCACTATGGGAAATACCCAGATGTATTGATAGGTGGCACACAATTGGCTGGAGCCTTACCAATAGCCAATCCAAACACTATTTTTACTCGCCTCTGATTGGCTGCTGGAGACGCACCTTCATCAAAGAAAGAAGCGGGACCACTCCGCCTCCCCACCCCGCACTTCACAGTTCACCGCATGTTTCTGCCTTAGCTACATCGCCGTGCCCACTTCAGTCATTCGCCACTTATTTTTGCTGCTTTCTCCTGGTTTTCTGAAGCCCCTGCAATTCCACCCAAACGCCCTGCATCTTTTCAACCTTCTGGTGCCAAGGAAGCGAAGAGGAGGAAGGTTATGACGCTGCAGGAGAAAGCTGAACTCCTAGAGACAATAAATAGGCATTTTAGGGGTAGCGTCAATATAATGCGGATTTTAGCACTTCACGGGTGCCTTTGGAACATTTGGAAAAAATTGTGGGTTCACTGTATTGCATTTGTAGGAATTGACAGCGTACTCGCAGAGGGCCTTTATAATGAGTTCATTAGCATGGTACTTTTTGTAGAGCAGTAATGAAGATTTAAGGGTGGCTAGTTTCAGAATTTTTAAGCTTTATCTCGCTTTATCTGATCATGAAAGCGAGACAAAAGAATCCTTAGTTATCATTGTCTACAGATGGAGACTGTTTTTGTTTATCCTCGCAAGTTGTTTGTCCTTGCAAGTGTGTTTTTTTTTGTATTAATATCACAGAGTTAATATCACAAGAGTTGTAGAAGGTATAACCCATAGCAAATTTGATTAGCCCCTGTAAATAAGTGAAGTTGTATACTTTTGCTTTTTCATTTGAAGCACATTGAGTCTAAGCTTGTCGTATGAAATGTGGTACATAAATAAAATTCATTTGACAAGTTATATTGGAATTGTGCTTCGTAATATGATTATAATTTGCTGAATGCAAAAGGACCTGCAGCGCTTAGGTAAAGGAACATTCAGTTCCACGCTCCTATAAGAAGTAAGATGACGGGTGCGTACTGCAGGATATTTCACAATACCTCATGGATGGGATGGTGCTTATGGGAAAATCATAACTTTTCAAATGGCAAACAGTCAGTTCTTGAACAGGCGAGCTGTAATGGTAACCAAATGGCGTCTCTTTAATGTAATACAAAGCACTAAGGGACATGATGGGTTCAAGGCATTGAGCCTGTTTTATAACATCTTAAACGGGCGCTTCCTGAATCTGTGTTATACAGGAGGGTTGAGAAAGTTCGGGGTTTAAAATGGAGAAAATGTGAATTTAGTGCTGTGTTTAAAAGCAAAACATCACCCCGTATAACATGAAAGAGCCATTTAGGAGATATTTATAGTGTGCATATATTTACATGTTCCATTAAGTGAATACGTCTATTGTGCTGTTTATGGTCTGGCATATTTTGCTTCCAAAGAGCCAGACTATCTTGGATTTTTTAACGTAGTCTTGAGGAGCAGTTCTCCAGGCTTTCTGTATACCTCAATAAAAAAAATTTAAAAAAATTTAAAAAAAAAACATGGTGGAACATTTATCAATCATGAACTGAGCTCCCCATGGTCTGAATCTCAACATTATTGAAGCAGTGTGGGATCATCTCGATAGAGAACGGAACAAAAGGCAATCGACCTCCAAAGAAGAGCTTTGGAATGTCCTTCATGAAGACTGAAGGACCATTCCTCAAGACTACTTGAAATTACAAGAACGCTTGCTTTAGAGTGTTCAGGCTGTGTTGAAGAATACCGGTGGTCAAACCAAATATTGACTTTAAAGCTCATGAGAATTATACAAACTCTGTCTCTTATGTACTGTATTTACATGTACAGTATGTTTGCACATGTTGAAATATATCTCTATATATCTATAAATATATCTGTGCCTATTGATTTATTTTGATGGCAAAAGATTAGGGAGAATCAAAAATTAAAGGCAAAATACATTTAACGGCTTTAACAGAAGTAACTGTGAAAAATTGAACATATCCCTTTTCCACATAGTCCCCATGCAAGGTGACACATTTGTCATATCGTTCATCTAGCTTCTGATTTCTTACCACACTGAAGAAGTTTTTCGGCTGCACCCGAAGCCAGGTGAGCACCACTTCCTTTGCTTCAACATCAGAGGTGAATCTGCGAGCACGCAGCTCCTCCTTCAGTGGACCAAAGATGTGATTAATGGCTCGGCACCAGATCCAGGCTGTAAGGAGGACATGGAAGATGTTGGGACCCGAGCCGTTGCACTGTCTCTACTGTCCCTGCTGCTGTATGAGGACGTGAATTGGCATCGTGCAGCAAAACTGTTTTGGACAACATTCCTCTTCTTTTGCTGCGAATTGCAGGTTTAAGTTCATTTCGCACCAATGCACAGTAATTTGCACTGTTCATTGCTTGTCCATGCGCTTGGAAATGCCCCAGAATAGACCCCTTCATGTCATCATGATTTTCTTAAAGGAGAGCTGACTGTTCAGTTTCTTCTTTGCTGGAGAAGATGGATGTCTCCACTCCATGCTTTTTCTTTTGCTCTCGGGGTTATCACGTAATTTTTTTTAAAATTGCCTTTACTTTTTGATTCTCCCTCGTATAAAGAAAATGAAGGGTGGCTCAAGACTTTTGCACAGAACTGTATGCCTATGTGTGCAAGCAATATACCTTTTCTATATACCGTATATCTTCTATTAGTAGCCCGGGCGTTTATTCAAAAAATTTTTTGGACGGCCCGGCGCTTAAAGAAGACAGGCTCTTAGTCCCTTCTCAGACAGAGTGGTGATGGGTAAACGGAGTTCATTTGGCAGTAAAATACGGTATGGTACCGTGTATTAATCATCCACCTCTGCTCCA
>JAQMCW010000034.1:21637505-21648476 GCA_030068335.1 Chrysichthys cranchii
AGTCCCATCACTGGTCATTGGAGATGGGCGTTTACTGCATCCCGGCGTCTATTGGAGACCGGCGTCTATTTGTCATGCCATGCTTTTAGCCCGGCGTTTATTGGAGACGGGCGTCTATAAGAGACAGGCCTCTATTAGAAGATATACGGTATATTGTTTAAAAAGTAAGCATGAGTACATGTGTGTTCACTGTCTTGTAGGATGGCTGGAATCAGAATCACTTCTTGACTCCGGTGTCCACGCTGGAGAGAGAGCGCTTCAAATCTCAGCCCACATTACCCTCAAACTCCATGCAGATGTCTCCAGTCAGTAAGCCAGGTGTGTGTGTGTGTGTGCTCTGATGACGAAATCAGAAGCAAGCATATACAGTTTTAAGATAGAAGTCTATAAAAGACACTTTATGAATAAGCCTTTAACGTTTGTACTCTGCAACACATGAAAAAATTCCACAAACAAGCTCGCCTTATCAGCCGCAGTGGCTATGTGCGCTTAATCGGTAACAAACAGAACGTGTTTTATTTCCCTGCAGCGGGCAGCACCACCTCGTCTCCAGCCGTGTTGGGGATTAAAGAGCAGCACTCTGATTACCAGAGGACACAGCCACCTATGCAATTTTATAACTACCAAGGAGATGGCAGTGTGAATAAAACCCCATACAAAGGTGCGTAATAAGCTGCTCAAATCATCAAGCGCCAGCAGGATTAAATCTGTCAGGATATAAAGTTGTCTCAGCTCTAAGATTAGATTAGCCCCCGAAAGGAGTTTCAAGCACTTAAGTGATTTAATCAGGCATAACATCAGATATGAGCTGCAACAATAGCTTCTGACATCAGTCCTGTTCGAGACTCTAACAAGACGTGGTTAATTTTAGCATGCCGCAGTAGCTCAGTGATTAAAGTAAAGAGTTCACACATGCTTCCTGGATTTAGCTCCAGGATTGCTGATTTCATCTTTAAACAAGATCTTTTTATTGATGTCACTGGCCAATATTCAGACTTATCATTTGGGCCAAAAATGACATTGCACCTGTTTACACCTGTTCATCTCCGGTGATCTGAGTACAAGTGGCCAGCATTAAGGACTAGGAGTATGAACACAGCCATATAGAGCTCTGAGAGACAGTGTGTGATCCCATCACACGAAACACGTTTTCATATAACATTTGTAAGGTAAACGTTAGTCATTTTGTGATTATAATTATAAGAAGAAGAAGAAGAATCTTTATTTGTGTAGCGCCTTTCATACATAAAATGCAGCTCGTAGTTCTTCACAAGGAACAAAAAAAAAAAAAAAAAAAGACATTATACAACAGTTATTTCCAGTCCACTAGTCTGTTTCGTCAGGTGGCATCCCAAAAGAGTGCTTATATTTCCAGTAACAGCATTTTGAGGTTTCAGCGTGTGTACCGTTCCACAGAAAATCCCACTTCCTCGTTCAAAACGGTTACTACAGTAGTGTTAGTGACATCACCATTGGACATGGCGGGCAATACGTGTCTTGCATTCTTAATGTGTTTGAGATCATTAGTTGTGTCGTGTCGAGGAAGTTTTGGTATACAGTAAATAGCTCTGTTCAACAATTGTAGTAATCTATGGTATGTCAAGAACCACTCAACTAAGTGAAGAGTAACAACAGTTCATCCGTTACCTTAGGGAAAAGGGGTGATGCATTTAGAAGGTGTGTCCAAACTTTTGCCTGGTACTATACAGTGGAACCTTGGATTGCGAGTAACTTAGTCTGCGAGTGTTTTGCAAGACGAGCAAGAAATTGTAATAAATTTTGACTTGATGAAGGAGCGAGGTCTTGCAATACAAGTAGCGTGCATATGCTTCGTCTGCCGAGCCTCACGTGATCACAACTTCTCTTTCTCACTCATTGCAGGATTGTGGCTCAGTCGTATAGTCAACATCTGCGCTAGCGTAAAAGAAGCCTGAGGAATCCCTCACTTCAAATGAGATCAGGGAGATGTGGGAAAGTGTACAAAACTTTATAGAAAAGCACCACCCGAGTAAGGCTGTAGCAGTGCGAGCGATGAATCTGTTTAATGACAATGCAATGTCGCATTTCCGCAAAATCCTCAAAAGGAGGCAAAAGCAGCGATCATTGGATAGTTTCCTTGTTAAAGTTGCACAAAAAGAAAAAGATTCCAGTGAGCCGACAGACTGCAGTGATTCTGTGTTGCAGTGAAAGCCATCCTACACAAATAATCCTCCTCTCCCCTCTCCCTCACACAGCCACGAGTCTTTTTAAAGGTAAAGTGCAAGTTATTTTGTTTTTGTCAGGTGTGGTGGGGTTCAATAACGAGAAACAGAAACTTAGTCAGAACTGGAGAAAGCAAACACGGGAATAGCAAGGCTTGGCAAGCGCGCGGAAAATGGCAACTAATGCTCCACAACCTTGGCGTGCTTGCATGAGTCTTTTTATAGCTCCCGCAATCAGCCCCAGTCCGGTACACCTGTCGCCACCCATGTGACGCGCTTTGGCGTTGTGAAGGAAAACCAGGAAGTAGTGATTTCTCTGACATGCACCGCTATTGTGAGTGCTCAGAACAGGTGCACTGCGTGTGCGCTCCGCACGGGCAAATTCCTGACAGTTTTGTGTGTTTTTACTTTATATTTTGTATTAATCATTTTAATATCAATATTTGTGGGTTATGAAACAAATTATCTGAGTTTCCATTATTTCTTATGGGAAAACCCGCTTTGATATACGAGTGCTTTGGATTACAAGCACGCCTCCGGAACGAATTATGCTCGCAATCCGAGGTTCCACTGTGTATGAAAATGTCAGTCCTGAAGAGTTATACACCTCAGCTGTCCACTTGTACTCGGCTAACTTTAAAACCAAACGATCACTAAGGGGAACACTATTTAAACACACTGGAATAAGAAACCTGTGATTCACTGTGTCTGTTTCAGGGTCGGTGAAATCATCTCCGTTTTATCTCAGCTCTTACTCCTCGCCCAGCAGAGATGAATCCAGGAGAGGCCAGGTGAATCCCACACACACCACACACTCATCTCTGCCACAGACATGTGTTTGTTACCTGACGAATGCCTCCGCGGCTGACAAGTACATGAAAGTTAGAGGGTCTAATGATCAGGATGTCTTGTATCGTGCCGGCGAGCCTCTTCCACACCTAAACTCCACCAGGGGGCAGTGTCCTACTGAGGACTGATGGGGAGATAACAGACAGCGTCGGTGCTGGGTAGAGCAGGGGCTGGATTCCTTCAAGCTCAATTATTTGCTCCAAGTTCTCCATAATATACTAATAAAATAATGATAAGTAAAGCTTTCTAAGAAAGGGCACAGCTTTTTAATTCACTGTGTGAAATATACAGTATCATGACTGTCATGATTTTATGCTTAACTTCTAAAATGTACAGCAGGGTCCAGATGTCTGAGAGCAGTACTGGAAATGCATCTATTTTGCATACTTTTCTAATTGAACACAGCAGTTTTCATTACAAATTATATTACTGCCTGCAACTTGAGTGAGAAGTGGAATCTATAAAATATTTACATGAATTTTAGAGTTTCTCACGAGCTGGCATGGACTCCACAAGTTTGTGCAAAACCTCATGATCCGTTTTAGATCAAATCCATCAGAGCGTCCTCTGAACATGCGCTTCAAACCGAAGAGATTAGGCGTAGTAGTTAATTGCCATCACATTCGCTTACATTTAAATAGAGACCTAGAAATAGTGCCGAATCTTAAATGTTAAATATTCAAGATGCTCAACATTTGCTTTCTTTTAAGTCTATAAAAATTTGAAATCATTCTGGGGTTTTTTTTTTTTTTCTCGTCCAATTTTAAATTGGGGGGGGTACCTTGCTGTATATTAAAATTTAACATAATTGAAGTGAGTTTCACATCACAGTCTCACAAACCTCTTGCAAAACTGCCATAAACACCTGGTTGGAAATGTGGGAACGTGTCATAGGATCAATTTTTCCTCTCTTCCCAATTAGTAACATTTCACGGTTGTTGTTGTTGTTCCAACCCCCCGTTTTCTTATTTCCAGTCAGTAGAGAACATGTTCATTACAAGTCAACAGTCCAAGTCAGTTTGTGTTCAAAGCAGCTACTTGGAAAAACCTGTGGCTTGTCTCTGGGACTGAATACTGGCAAAAAGATCAAATGGGGAAAAAGATGCTTTGACTTTTGAGAAAGCTGGATTTTTTTAAAAAATTACTTTATCTTTTAATCATAAAAAAAGGCAGTTTAATAAATGCCACGTTAGGAATGTTCAGTCTGCCTAAAGATGATGTTTAAAACCGTGCTCACTTCATTGTTAATTGCTTTTAGCTTTTATCACACACTGAGTGTCAGGCTGTGATTTTGGATTATGTGTTGTAACGAAATGGATTCATTCTCATGTGTGATTGAATTGGTTCGTAATTTGATTCTGCCTGTCAAAATGTGCTGTTCGTGCTTCCAGGGGGAATCAAATTTTTACCTGCAGCTTTCATTCTTCTCACTTTTGGGAGGGATCAGACTTTGAAATCCTAAAACACTTTGCTTGTGGTTGAGATCTATGCAAGCGAGAAAGCTATTTCTGTTCAGAAAAACCTGCTGTTTTCAGAACAATTTACAGGGTGTCTGAAAGTCTGGATCCATACACATACACACTGGATCCATTTCTTTAAATACTGATATCACATCAAATGCTCAAATCGATGGCCTTGAACTTCTTTTGGAAACTTGTGTATATGTCGTTGTATGATGATGTCACATGCAGAGATGATTTCCTCCTTTAGTACAGTGCCTATTGAAGCAGATCCAGACTTTTGAGACATCCTGTGTAGTAGAAAATGTCCAAAAATGTCCAAACTGCCTATGTGAAGAGATTTCCCAGGCCAGAGCATTTCCATTATCTAATAACAGAAACTCTCTGGAGCCTCGTAAAGCCTGAGGACTAGTTTTAGGCAAAGGGGATTTACAGAGGAAATCCAACATGTGGAAGAGTTTCCGCTCAAGCCATAAATTTCATCAATATACGTGATGTGATCCAGCAAAATGAGTCCCGGTGACCCTTGTTTTTGTTTTCATCACACTCACATTAGTCTTGTGTTGACATAATTATTAATGTGGCTAAATTATTGTTACGCTTAACACCTAACACTAACTTCAGAGTTAAAACGTTTTCCTTGTGAGGAATGAGCCACATATGCGTACAAGGTTCGGAGTGATCGGGTCATTTTGCTGGATCGGTTCACGTGTTTCCAGCAGTTTATCAAACTTCTTAAGTTTGTGTACATGAATTGGGCCCAGCTGTAAATATTGAGCACGGCATGAGTGATGTTTGTTTGTTTGTTGCAGCAGCACATATATTACGCGGACGAGACCGGACGGAGGGGCTACGAGCCGTATCGGACGTACGCACATTCCCCACAGGGATACGACGACCCGTACCTGGAGGAGACGGTGCAGTACTCGACTACAGACTACCCCACACAGCCTCACACACTCAAAGCCACCACCAACTACGTGGACTTTTACTCCAGCACACGCAGAGCCTCGTATCGCACCGAACAGTACCCGGGCTCACCAGACTCCTGGGTATAGAGACAGGAAACGGTGAAGTGATAGCACCCCCAATATTACATCTGATAAGAACAGAGATGGATTGCGAACGTGGAGGATGGGAAAGACGAAAAGAGTGAACGTTTAGCCAAAGAAGGAAGACAAGCAAAGTGCGTGTTTTATCCATGGAAGCAGAAAGCAAGTAGAATTGTTGTGTGTGTGTGTGAGTATGTGAGACAGAGAGAGGAAGAGAGAGAATGAATAACAAGCCCGATGTACATGTTAGACCAGAGTTCTGCTCTGATTTTATTTTCTTATGGCAGTGCAGGTGACAGTGGCCTGAGGAAGCAGCGTGTGATGTGCAGAAAGGTTTGCGTCAGAGAATCAGACAGGGAAATGAGTATGAACTTAGACTGAAATCAATCATGAACTTAAACCTGTAAAAAGACAAAAAAATAATGATAATATTAATGATGATAAATAATGATCTTAAGTCGTTAGCCTAAACAGAGGGAACAAAACTGTATATGTACTTCTTTTTGAGGTTGTGAATGCCACTGAGTCTTGTACATTTCCTTCAGAACACTGTAAATACAGATAAGGAAAAAAAAATGCAGTGCCACGTTAAAGAGATGTAGAAATCTATAAATATACAGAACTAAAACGAGAAGGCTGCAGGCCTGGCACCATGATACTACAGTCTATCTGAAGTAATAAAAATTCATCTTTGTTTTTTATAAATCTGTCATTTCTTTCTTTGTGTCCGTGTGTGTGTGTGTGTGTAAGATCTGTTTACTTTTTTCTGGGTGGATTTGTTCTCCGAGGTAAAACGGAGCTGTTCAGACCGACCCCTTTTCCAAAAAGGCCACCTCTGATGTAAACGTTGCTTCATGGAGGATGTAAGTCTGGTTGAGGTGAATGAGAAGGGTTTTTCTTATGACTTCAGTATACAGCACTGAGTTGCACATTGCTCCTTTAAAAATTAAAACCATGAATAACTAAAAATATTGTTCCGTTTCTCTGTCTGCGCAAGGCCTTTCGTAAGATTTATCATTGTATATTTAGGAGACTCGCTACAGGAATCTAAAGAGCCCTTCTTTTTTTTGTTGTTGTTTTTGTCAGATGAGGGATGAAGCGACCCTGACTACAGACTTTAGAAGCAGAATGAATCATAATTTGATGCAGGTTTTCTGTTCAGGACAGCAGAGAGGTATTTATCATTGTAAACTGGAGCTACGTAAAAAGCATTTTAAGAGCCTCATGAGGTCACATTTTACCCTGGAGCACCCCCAGGGTCTTATTTGACCCTAACTTTTATTTCACCCTTATTTTCAACCAACTCATTAGTTGGTGGACATTAGTGGACATCTCAGGAGGTCTCATAAGGACTGTTTCATAACATGTAGTAGGAAAGGGTTAATGTAAAAAAAAAAACAATTGAAAAAAAACCTGCCTGTTTTTGGGTTCACTGAGTCTGTATCATTTTAGCCAGTGGAGATATTTTCCTGTTATGATAAGGTGGTCTGGGTTTTCCAGGGTTAAAATGGTGAGGACATGTTTACTCAGATGATGAATATGAATGTGAAGCAGAATATTCAGAGTAAGACACTACAGTGAATATACAACGAGAAGAAGTTGATCCTCTGACACCTTAAATACAGGATTTACTGAACATTTATGCATCAACATGGAGAAATGAAAAGATGAGCTTATTGCTGGGTTTTTTCCTGTCTGGAAATAATCACTCGCTAATATGAATCCATCACTGACTTAAGAGGTCTGGTGTTAAAAGAGCACTTGGTGAATTGAACTGATCCATATGTATTGCACTCAGTAAAGTGGAGTCTACGTTAATGGAGAAAAAGGTGTTCTATTCCAGCAGCCCACTTCCATCTGGAGAAAAGACAAACCATGGCAGAGTGTAGCTTTTAATAGAATGAAATGTAGCTGTGAAACCCAATCAGAGCTTTAATTACAATTCTAATGGAGGAGTAATTATTTCTTTCATCACATACTTCTTCCAACATTACCGGTACGATTGACGTTTATATCCAGTGGAATCTCTCTGACGTATCTTTAACGGGACTGAGAACTAGTACCTTAGATGTTCAGTTCCAATATTTACGATTTGCGTACATTTGTGCATAATGATCCACGTTTGGAGCAAGTCACCACATAGTGAGTCCAGTGGAGCAAAAGTTCATTCTGAGATGAAGCGATTGGAAATGAGCGTGTCAAGAAATATTGTGCGTTCATATCATTTTTCTAATTTTGCTTTTTATAAAATGCATTCCTTAATCCATACTGTATGCATCAACAGAATATTATACTGGAAAACAGCCTATAAATATATGACAGTTGTCTTGTTGCTGTACATCCATTTCAGTTTACACATCAAAGTTTACAGCTGATTTTCTCCAAACTAGATCTTCTGTGAAGATGAAGATATCTTAAACATTTTTGCTAATTTCATTGCATCGACTGCATCAGATTTACCAAATCACCCCTTATTTTAAAAATACAGTGGAACCTCTGGTCACGAACTTGATTCGTTCCGAGACTCTGTTCGTGACCCGATTTGTTCACGGTCCGAATCAATTTTTCCACTGAAGTGAATGTAAATACAATTAATGTGTTTCAGCCCTCAAAAACATGTTTTTAAAGTGTATTATGGATTTATTTGTGGCAATAAAACATACAATAAAATTAAAATAACCTTAATTATAGAAAAATAAACCTAAATGAAATAAACTGATGATTTTAATGCACGTTACCTTTGCGATGGATACGTAGTTGCTGACGTAGGTGGATGGTGGCGGTTCTCATGTTTTGTGATTATTTCTTTCTTTATTTTAACTGTTATACACTTAGGCTTCTTACTCTCACTACCATTTTCACTTTCTTGGGACCCATAATGAAGGCTTATAGAGCAAAATGCATAAAAACACAACAAAAAAAATGCTGAGGACATTTTAAAATGAGTTTTAAGCACAGAAAAAGAAAAATCTAAGTTTGAACAATCCCTAATTATACAAAATTTACTGTAAACAACCAAGAAAACTAACCTTGCATGAGTCGACTTCTGGCGTTAAGGAAGTGAGGAGGAAGATGGGCGGGGAGGAGGTTACTGTACAGCCAATGAACGCACGTCTGACCGAGACCGATTAAAGGGACATGTGCGTCTTTCTTAGGTACGCAATACACAAACAGAAAATGGGAAAACATTGGCTCATATGAAGCAGAAGGGGAAAATGGCCGGGGCTGTGTTCGTTCGGCACCTGATTATGTGGTCGTGACCAGCTGTTCGTGTTCAGAAGTGTTCGTGACCAGCGGTTCCACTGTAATTAACTGTAGATGTAAAATATCCCATAAAACATCTTATAGTTTTTTGACTCATGGACGTGTTTTGTGGTGACAAGCCTCATTTTTCTTCTCACCATATAAAGACCATTTTTATGACTGCAATAAGCCAAAAGTAAAAGGTAAAGAATCTGTATTATACAGCCTATATTCTGTAGTGCCAGTGACGCGCACACACACAGGAGTCTCCAGCAACCCTGGTATTGTTCTTGCTGAAGAGTCGCACTCAGTTTCATACAAACTACAAATTTTAGTGTACAAACTGACTTGTATTATTTGATAATGTCACACCATTGTGCCTTTCACTTTTTTATATAACAAGGCTAAATTTTCCCCCTGTCCCAGATAACAGAAAAATCCAGACTCAGATATTTATTAATTAAGTGAGGAGCACAAGTGAATAAGGAGCAGCATAGTTTCAGGGACCCTGGTTTGATCCTGAGTTCAGATGTTGCAGAGTTGTGCATCTTTTCCCGGTATCTCTCCTTGTATCCTCTGGGTTCTCCGGTTTCTTCTCGCCTCCTAAAAAACCTGCTTGTTGCTTGGGGCTCAGTGTGTGTGTGTATGTGTAAGGTGCCCTGTGACTGGAATCCCAAGGATCCCAGGATGTATTCCTTTTCCTCACTCAGTGTTACTGGGTTAAGCTCTGGATCCAGGATTACTCTGAGCAGAATAAACCATTTCTGAAGATGAATGAATAAAGAGAAAGATTTATATCCATAAGCAGTGCTTTGGTCAAAAACACACCCCTGATGAAGCGCAAGAGATCATTCCGACTGACAGGGCATGGGAAAATGAGCTCTGTGAACACCTACAGTTCATCTAATGTAACAGGTGTGTCTAACAAAGTAGCTAGTAAAGTAAGTGTACACAGTGTTCAAACCCCCTTTTCCCCCTGAAATCTGCCCTACCTGATCCACTCAAATGCCACCTGGTCATCGGTGGTACAAGGAACCAACAGGGCCAATAAACTGCAAACATAAACTATATATTTCCACAGTAGGATCAAGTGTAAAATGTTGCTTTAAGTGACAACTGACAGCAGAGTGGCACCCACACAGTAGTGAGGCTTGATTCACGAAGGAGTCGACTCTTGGAACCGGTTCTTTTAAGAGCCGACTCGCCTATTGAAGTGTAATTTAATTTTTCAAACGGCTTCCATGGAAACGTAATATTTTCTGAAACTCCTTCAGCCATAGTTAGACAAATTAAATCTAAAATATATAGTAAAATCCATCGCTCACTGTTCGGGTTAGAATGAAACCTCAGTGGGCTGCAGGGGCGGCCGAAAGAGTCGGTTCTTTTTGGTGAAGAGTCATATGGTTTGACTCACTTATAAAAGAGGAAACTCTCAGCATCACTACAGTACACGTTAACACACACACGAGCACAGGACTTCTTGCCACACACCAGGGTACACTTTATTTTCCGCTTTTTGATCTTGGCTATTGCGTACTTCCGGTCGGCGCTGATTGGCTCGGCCCGGAGTGCTGCCCCGCCCCTTTTGGTGTCCGCCTCTAGCGCCTGGTTCCTCCGGAGGAAGGCGGAAGTGGAGCTGAGCTCCGGGCAGTCAACAGCAGCAGCTCGGAGTCTGATCAGTACACGGTAAGAGCATTCAGGTTTATTTTACATACTGACTTAAATCTCACAGCTGGTGTGTAATGTGTGCCTCAGGAATCCGTCCTGTCGGCTTGTTTAGTGCAGGACAGTGGAAGTGCACTCCCTAGGCGATGAGTGCATGCTCCTTTTGCACCCTACGTAGTGTTTAGGGTGTTTTATTAAGATGCCTCGGGTATCATGTGAGATTATTTAGTGTCGTCTGATTTTTAGAGCGTTAACAAGGTCGTGCAGGGTATCCTGGTCCAATCTCTGAGTGTCTGATCTATACATGTAGTCCCTGGTCCAGGCTCTGGGTGTCTAATCCATACATACACTTATTGATCTAATCTCTGAGTGTCTGATCTATACATGTAGTCCCTGGTCCAGGCTCTGGGTGTCTAATCCATATATACACTTATTGATCTAATCTCTGAGTGTCTGATCTATACATGTAGTCCCTGGTCCAGGCTCTGGGTGTCTAATCCA